>DWFO01000466.1:0-20395 GCA_018246595.1 Mimoniades nurscia nurscia
CGCCACGCACATGCACAAGTGGTGAGAGCTCATAAACCTTGCGTCGCTCGCCTATTAACCAATATGTTCGACGATTGACTGCCAATGACAATAAAGGTTACTGTGCGACTTACTTTTTCTGCTATGATTATCTATAGCGGTCTGCATAATTAGATCGTTGATAACATTTATTAAAGGTTCTCCCACTACGACTCCTGTCCCACGGGCTGCGGCTGCAAGTGCGTTATCGAGGGTAACTCGGTTTGGAAAGGAGTGAAATATGTATGAACCGACTGCCTCACACGACGAAGTTCTATTATATATTTTTATTGTAGGATAATGGAATTGATGAGAATTGTTTTTGCGAACTTTTTGATAATTTTATAATGATAAATGTAATATAAATATAAGTAAAAAGACTGCAACATTTGTATAGATAATAAAGAAATGAAAAAAACGTTTAATTTTACATTTATTTAACAAACCCCTCAAAACGCTTCTTGTTAAAAATAACATGATGAACAGTGCGTTGAATATTATAAATATTGTGTTTTTAAAATCTTTAAAACCTAATTTATTTACTAGCTAGATGTTTTACTTCAGTCTCGTTGAAGTATTTTTACATGAGTATAAAAAGCTGATATAAGCTGAAGTGTAAAAATAAAATAGACGCAAAAATAACCATACTTATACAAAATACACTTAAATTCGGTGTTGAAGAATATTATCACCCAAGTGACATCTCAATCATATTATTATCCTTGATGTGAGGCGTTAAAAAAATCTTGCATTGGGTATACTGGAATTTTCAGTAACATTCGCGATACAAAAATTTTGATAACCAAGCAATGCTATATTATTGAGTTAATAATTCCAATACTAGATCACAAACGACCGATTTACATAATTTATTAAACATTAATTAAACTAATTAAACAAACCTTAGTACCTATAATTTTTTATTTACAGATAATGTCTATGTTACATTCCTTCAATTTTACTCGTGTCTTACATAACATAATATGCGCATTAATTCATATCAATAATCATTAAAACATCGTAACACACTAAAAATACAAATTGTTACAAATATCATAAAAATGTTGCCATATTTGTATGCTCAAAGTTCCTTAATAATGAAGTAAATCGTAAATTAAATTTAAATAATTGTATAATTTCAATTACTTTTATTTAAGTAATTACTAGGTACACATAAATAAACCAATGAACACATTACATTATTATAGTAGACATTATATTTATTAACATTTCAACATTATCTAGTCAAAACCTTCACGCTTTACTAAACTGTGTCGGAATAAATTTACATAAAATTGCATAAAATATTTTTACTGAGACAATTACATTGTTATGCTAATTTTATTGTATTCAATATTCAAACATTTTACAAAAACCAAGTCATAACGTTACGTAATGTTGCATGTTTAAAAGAATATTTATCAGAAAAACGGTACACCACGTGTAAGACTCGGTTAAATAGAAAACATTCCTTTTAACGTAGATCAAAAAAACTATACAGCTACTGGATACAATGCTATGAAAAATAAGTTTATAATATTCCCTATCAGTGATGTAGTTGATTCGTAATTAGTAATGGCGTTGTCAAATCAGTTCCAAGAATAAATTGATCGTAGACGCAAGACCAATAAAACATAATTAGTTACATATACCTACTAGCTTCATTTTTGTTTAATTGCAAATCATAATCCGCGAAATTGGCTAAATATTGGCAGTTTGTATGGAGCCCGTAAAATAACTCAGACAAAAAAAAACTGATATTAAAAATTTAAACCTCGACTTAGACCCGAGTTTAACGCTAGACCGCATTTTGTAATGAGGCCGTTAGATATTACTAACACGAAGGTTGAAATGTTCTGTGACTGTCTATCAATCGAACAACATGATATAAAAATGCGTGACTAGAAAATAAGTATGCAAATACTAAACATGAGGATGAAAGACACGTTGACAACATTCCACATTAAGGTCGTAATAGACGGAGCTATAATAATATAACAATATAATGTGTATTGTTGCAAACGGTTGCTATGCCATAAATATTAAATATTTGCGCAATATGGTATTCCTGTACCGAGATTATGACGACGTAGTAAGACAGATATATACCTAACTGTAGTCAGTTAGGTGTGCGCTCATTCACGCGTCAATATACAAAAACTATTGTAACATATCATCATATGTCTTGCCGTAATAAATGTTATAGCTCAATCTGCGACGATCATACCCGTACGACTACTGTCTACAGCCACTACCTACTTTGAACCAGTGGTCTATCCCATCTTGGGTAACCCAAAGACAAACCGGTTACCTTGTTCAAATTACAATCATAAATACAGGAAAAAATCTAAACTTACTATAAACACCAATAAAATTGAAGGATTCGCATCTACTCCAAACTGCATTGACTTCATATAACATTCACGTATATGAATTGAAAAGACCTTCAAACGTACAGTTTCGCATAAAGTTACTTACAATACTTATGATAAGAAAACCAAACTATTTATACATACGTAATATATAAAATAGGCACCGATTTATTAAGCAAACTACTCCTAAAAATCCTCAAATACATTAAAAAATAAAATCATCATTAGAACTAAGGAGATCCGTTTGACTAGATTCTTACATTTTGTCTATAAGAGTAACTATTAAATAATAATGTGCGAAAATTTGTGGACTGAAATCGAACTATATTCTGTTCCTTAACTTAACTTTTGCAATTTTGTAATTACATAATTTGAAATTATAATAAGTATAACCATACGTTAATAATATCCTGTTCTAAAACAACCGAACGCTCCTGAAAGATTTCAGGTTAATGCAGAAAAGAGCAGTCAACTCCGAAGAAGGGTGAATAATTCATTTAATAGAACTTAACATTCCCCTTGCAAATACTACATTACAAAACCGCTGACACTGTGAGGAGTAGGTATTCTATAAGTAATTTGTATATGCCTATAACGTAAAACAACGTATAACGTAAAACAACTTAACGTAAACAACTTAACTTTTATAACGTAAAACAACTTAATGTAAAGTGTATGTAAAATGTAAAAAAATAATAGGTACGTGCGATGACATACTCGTAATATCCTATTAAAGACAAACAGCCTAACATCTTTCCTGTAATCGCTGAAGAGGTAGGCAGAGGAGTGTAGTACACTCGCACGTTTCACTCTCCAACTCACACAACATTTGAAGTTATTTGTACAGTGTGGTATACTTTATTACTCATCTATTTAAGGAGCAGAATATTGTTCGCGGGCTCAACATTTGGCTATGTCAGACTGTCATTGTTACAAACATCTAATATCTACCTTTGAACTATTACAAACTCATGCACGACGCAACGGGATGAACTTTGGGTTTCAAAGTCGAGTTGTTCTATTGTAGCAGCTAAAACAATAAACGATATTTGTTAGTTATTAACACATCTAGCACAACTAGTTGCAAAGGAAATATAAGGGCGGTTCCAGATTATGAACACATTTTATAAAACAATGTTATTCGGCTAGTTTTAAAACAGTTGGCTATTAGGTATATAACAATGCGGACAGCACTGTAGAACTAGTAATCAGCGATTGTTGTTATAAAAGTAATTATGTAGGACTGTAATATTGTGATATCTTTAAATGTTATGTTAAACACTGTTAAACAATAATGACGTGTTACATGACCAAAGTTTTGTAACATGTTACTTAATCTGGACTTGCCTTAACACACACGTGTCCAACAATATATAATAACAATCAAATTAAATTAAGAATATTTAGTATTAACGAAAAATTATAATACTTTCAAAGGTTTTTTTATCATACACAATTAAAATCCCCTGAATAGATATTATTAGGACGTTAAAACATTTACACAGAACAAAGCGATTAAAAAACCGCGAGCGTGGAGGTTTTATCAGCTGACTTAAGTACTAAATATCAGTGTGTATTGAAAATTCATTATTAATAGTTGATGTTAGTTACTGTAATAATGATTAAATTGACATACGATACAAAGTAAACAGATTTTTATATTAATGAAGTAGATATTTTTTTGTTATCTCCACTGGCATTTGGTTGGTTATGAACTGCAATCGAAGAAAATTTTATGCGAGTTGTATTTAAAACGTACTTGAATTCGATCTGTACTACGATTGTTTTATATTGAGGTTTCACTAGAGTATCTTATCCGTGGTGTTAGTATAATATTGTTATACAATCACGCCAGGCCTCTTACGAAGAAGGCAGAGGACATCGAGTGCCTCTATAATCACAGACCTGACGTTCTTCTGACTTCTATATTCTCTATTTATATACACACACCGATTTCGTAAAATAAAATTTATTGATTTTATAAATTTTCAATATAAAATATAAGGTAGTGAATTATTTGATAGGTAATTTATTCTTTGACTGATTAATTACTGGTGACGCAAGTCTCCAAAAAACCGGTGCGCATATATGAAGAGAATTATGAATGATGAAGACGCAAAAGAAAACCGTCAAGTCTGTAGGTATGGAGATATTTGGCACTCGGTGCCCTCTGCCTACGTAGTAAGAGACCGGGCGTGATGGTGTGAAAGGGAAAACAATACTGTGTGTAATATCTAACAGTTCATACAATAGCAGTTTCAATCGACGCGTGTCTGTCGTATGTACGGGGTGAGTAATATGAAGGTGACACTGTTCTTAGCGTACCTCTCGAGTAGCCGGCGCTTGAGCTCCGGCGGGTACGTGACGTAGATGTAGTGGTCGTCGTGGTCCTCGTCCAGCATCGCCTCCTCCGCCGCGAACCTCTCCGTGCGCGTCGGCGACGAGTGGGTTGTCATGGAAACAGACGCGCTACCGGCCACGCTGCCTTCCTCCGAACTGGAAATAACATGTATCTACACATATATCACTGGCAGAGAAAAATGTTGTACATCAGTTGCTGGACGGAAATAGTGTTATTTTCGTCCACCATCAGATCTTCCAGATATGTACCTACCACCTAGAAGTAACCAAGGGTGCTGATTAGGCTATTAACATTCGAGTGCGTTATAAAGTAAATCACATCTTACTGTTAGTCGGCGAATACATTTCTTAGCCATAGTTGGATTAATACAAAGATCGGGGAAAAATTACCAGAGAATACCAACAATCTTTGCTCATAAGAAAATAATAAATTCCAAGTTTAAATCCAAAAAAAAAGTAACAAATTTGATACTGTATGTAGAAGACATAGATAGTTTTGAATTATTATTTACAGGGTTCCCTATGTAAAGGTAATATTGTGGTTCTGCAGTAGGTACTAGCAACTCGAGATTGGAGCTTCGCTATTAAAGACGCATGGTTCGTGTAGCTAAAAGAATCGAGCACAAGAATAAACTAACATAAAATTGAGAACAAACATATGAATTAAAAAGAACAATGTTCACATATACGCACTCGAAAACGATCCAAATGATGTAGTAACACATGCAGAGCGCTAGGGCGAGGCCGGTGGCGAGCGCCAGCAGCAGCGGCCAGGGGAAGGCGCGCGCGGCCGGCGTCGTGTCCTCCCAGTAGCGGTCGCAGCTCAGGTACCAGCACACCGCGCGCTGCATCTCTTCTGAACACAACACGCACACATCATCACTGACTGACTGTCGTGGGCTCAAATCAATCAAATAAATACCTGTGCGATGAGTATTTGTTATCTGTCTAGGTGTGACATCTTTCTTTATGTCAATCAAAATCAAATCAAAATCAAAAATCAAAATACTTTATTCAGTCTATAAAATTACAGTAAATAGCTAAGCAGTTGTTGAACCCGCCTAGTAAGTGTACATGTACACTTGTGACAGGCGGCTCCACTCTTCCATAACTCATACATTTCTTATAAGTAACGAATAGACTACAGTATAGTTTATAACAAAATATTGGATCAAGATATTACAGGTAAGGTTGTATCTGTGTTTATGCATGTGTGTGTGTGTGCGTGCGTGTGTGTGTGTGTGTGTGTGTGTGCGTGCGTGCGTGCGTGCGTGCGTGCGTGCGTGCGTGTGCGTGTGTGAGTGTGTGTGTGCGCGCGTGTGTGTGTGTGTGTGTGTATGTGCGTATGTAAATATGTGAGTAAATGTGGATAGTATGGTATAATAATATATAATTGTGTAAGATTATATATTAACGTGCCTTAGTAGTTTTTCTGTGGCGGTATAGTTAAGTGATTTCAGCCAATTTGTAATAGATCTTTTGCATTCGTATGATTTCATATTGTAGATACCCAAATTTATATTAATTTGATTGTATAAGAAAGTCGATTGCTCATATCATAAGATTTTTGTAAGCCTCAAATTGATTTCTATTGATACTTAGATAATTTTAAAAAACTTTATTATTTTCAATTCAATTTTTAAGCCCTTGGCGAAATACAAAGATTAAAAGAGACAAAGGCCAGGTACGGTAAAGCTCGTACGCGGACCAATGACGCAGAAAGGCTTTATTGATTTCCACCCTTTCATTGCACCTTGTTGAACTTATATTGTTATTAGCTTTTAAGATGCTCTCGAAAACATCTAATATTTTTAAAGTGTTGTATTAGGTGTATCATACTGTCTTAAATGTCACTATTTCTTAAACGTCATATAATATTGTAACGTAAATCGACATGGCTTAAACGTGTTTAGCATATTTTAAAATATTGTCTTTTTTGTAACCGCATGGACATTTAAGTAATTTCGTATATTGTTATTTAGGTGTTAATAAATTATGAATACAAACATAAAACATAATTATTTATTGTAATTTAATTGAAATCTACATAGACAAAGATTGAAAAGAATAAAAGACTTAAAATGTCATAACTTCTCCAAATTTCCAAAACACTGCATTCAGCATCACTAATGGAAAACAACATTTAAAAAATACTTAAGCATTTGTAATTGTGTAAACAATTCTTTGTAACTTGTAACTGGTTAACAAAGTTATGCTTCCATGAGTCTGTCAGTTTTTGTTACAAGCGTATAAGTTTTATATGGTTCTTTAGACTAGTATAAGTTTCTCTGGTAGCAAGCTTTAATTTGTACCTATTTAAACGAACTAAAAACCTATATGCAATTTGTACTCGTGAGGGCGGCTTGCTTGTACCACGAGAATACATAATATTCTGATAGATGTACACTTAACAATTATCATTTTATACAGTGGATTAAAACAGGAGAAACACAGGCAATAACAAGAAATTTATCGGAAGTATTGTCACAATAAATCCACAATGGCACATAGGTAAGCCGTCAAGAGCTCGCGGCTCAATATTTAATTACAGCTCCATAACTGGCGTGATTGGATTTCCTGCAAGTGACATCCCGGTTTATTATTTTGCCAATTTGAAACGATATTAAATTCTTTGAGTTGAAACTAGGGCGTGTCACATCACAGTCGTCGGAACTATTAGTGGCAATATGTCTTAACAGAAGTTTACAATCCCAATATGCAGAATGACTTGCTTAGAAAGCGATGGGTTTATTCTTCGCGCTGATATTTGTTTTTAGGGTGCTGCACCAGAGGAAACTCCGCCAGAAGTCAATAAACGAACGTGACGAAAATTAATGAATTACATTCTTTTGCTACGAACTTAAATTAAATTTTTGTAATAACTTGCGTCAGGGCACCTTATAATACTGAAAGCTTAACAAATATAGTAAACTATTAAATCAACACGTAAGATACGTATCCGTAATTTAAAAATATATAAAACGTATGCATATTTTAAAAATATATACAATGTGCTTATTTTGAACATACTCGTTACAGCTTTATGCTGTCGTATCATTATCATCAACCTGTTCCAGTTCACTTCAGGACATATAGCCCTTTCCTAATGAGCGCCATCGAGGCACTGTCCTTGGCTTGCCGCAGCTGATTTCCTTTTCAGATCGTAATCCCACCTAACAGACGGAATGATCTATGTATTGCTTTCGATATATTAAAAAACCAAATTGGCCCTAATTATTTTACTTGAAATACAATATTGGTTACTGCAAACATTTCTTTTATATGACAGGAGCGCGCTGCACCAACGTTCCAAGAGAAGTCAGAAAACTATTATACAGCCCTAAAAAGCGCTGCCAAACTTTGACGTTGGTTGCGGCTTATGCCATCCAAGGCATGGAAGTGGTTGTAAATTTTAGTATTTATGATAGGCTGGTGTTTGTAACGGAACCTGATGAGCTGCATTGCGCATATGCGTCCTAAGATGGGTCACTTATGTCTAAAAATCCTATTCACTCTCAACTTTAAAGAATCCTAATTAGTTACAATTATACTGTGCAGATACCAAGTGCACGCATACCAAGGTCGAACGACCAGTTGATGCTTTATTTTACCGAATCGCTGATAATAAATCAGCATGCCCTAAAGTGCTAGCAGATCTTTTTTAAGTAAATGAATAATGGGAAATTCGTTATACCTCCACTCGTTCGAAAGTTCGAGCACTCATAATCTTTGAAGCTGTTAACTGTTAACGCATTTAAAAATTATTTGTATTATTATTGAGCCAGTCCACCAGATAATTACACAGTTCTGGAAAAGTTATTGTCTATTTTTATTTTCATGTTTTACTTTTTATTCTCAGAAGTTACGAATATATCTTTGTGTTATGATAAGTTTAAGAAGATACTTGAATTCAGTCGTACGAACAGGCCAGAATGTTGACTCTAACAAATGTCAAACTTTGACAAAGTTTTGCGATGACATAGAATTCGTAGCTTAGGTATTATAACAAGTTGAAAGTGTTTTCCAAATAACGGCATCGTGTTATATAAGATTTGTATAATAATATAATCTAACATATCTATTCTAACATTTTAGCTTTATTGCATTATTTCCATTAATTATATATTATATAACAGCAATTGTAAATTATCCTCAATTATACTCAATAAGTCGAAGGCTGAAATCTTATGGTATTTAATATTTTAGAACAGCCACAACATAAATATAGTGCACATGTTCTATAAAAATCATGTTTAAAGAATATCTAAATATCTTTAGAGAAGGTAAAGAAGGTAAGATAATATAGAAGTCGAAGTAATATAGATGCTAGGATGAGCACCCAAATCCACTAATCAAAAGGTAGAAACTACACCTGGAAGATAGAGAACCTATCAGGACGATTTTGCCGAGTTTCCAAGTCTGGTTGAGATGGGATCAGAATCACATCAGCCACACACCAAAATGGGTACGTAGTGGACACATCTGTGTAGGTGTCGGCCAGGCAAAACTCCAGCGAGTTGCTTCCATTGCGGAGATGTTACTAAGATAATGATCAGTAATTCATGGGTTGTTTCCAAAATAATGTTTACAGACTAAAGAATAATTGCTCCTCAACCCACGAACAGCTCAATTGAGTTTCTACCAACCGCCCAAGTTTTCTTAACATTAAAATTATAACCCCTATAGAACCACCCAACTTTTTCTACAAGGATGTCTACAAGGAAGGAGGAAGGAAGGAGGTTTTTAATATTGCTGCCTGATAGAAAACTTTTTCTTAATACATCCGTAATGAAAACCGGAAAAAATAAAAATATTCATGTTAAAAGCACGTGTACAACCACACCTACTATCAGATGCATCGATGGAGCCTTCGAGCCCCTCTCGTACTGGCACGATGACTAGATTCAAATATTTTCACTAAGTGCATATCGAGAGGAGGGTTCTTTTGAAGTAAAAGGCGAGCACGGGATTCTTTTGCGATTTTCGGGTAGTAAAGCCGTTCACGTATGAGGTCAAAGGTGCTCGTTTAGTTTTATATTTATTGGCGGACGATTACGTTGTTTACATGCGGCATTAAGTTTCGTAAACAGAATGTTAAAAATTGTAATGATGAGATTAACCAGCAACGTGTAAATACAGACAATCATTGGTAGTTATTTGTTAACTCTAATTAGCAATATAAATTGAGTTTTAATTACGTAGTCACGTAACTATTCAAATCAGTTCAATGCAAAATAAATATTTTCGAAATTACATTTAAACAGCCCGTCATCGTAACATACGTATATAGGTTTTTTGGATATTTATTAACGATTATTATTAATTTCATTTTTTCAAAGCTGACATTGTGTAAAGCATTAAAACATTAACTAATGTTTGGTTTCCTCTTTATCTAAAATACTCTATCTGATCTGATGCGCAACGACGGTAAAACTTTAAGTTCGATCTGAATGAATCTAACGGTTATCAAATGCAGGCACGCTTTGTAAATAAAAAAAATAATAATTTCCATCAACATTTTTACAAGTGTAGGAGATTTACATGTTTAAACTTACTTACTGACATTTATAGAACATGTGCCATTGTTATTACGGCTGCCCTCAGACACCATAACACGCCATCTTTATTATGATTCTGACCCCAAGCGACGTACCCAAAATAATTATCAATTTCCCACGTGAATTTCAATCGAATTGACGATCTTCATACACCGCGTTTATGCAAACGACGTTTCTGTTACTAATTGCTAATATTTTTCAAACAACTTTTTGACCTACGCTCTTTCAAATTATTTTAATTCACGTAGGTGCTGAACTCAGACGGTATATCATTGTTATTTAAAATAAAATACCTGTTAAACATACAGAACCACTTAAAATCATTTTAACATCATACGTAGGTATAAACAATATGCGTGAAGTAACATGTACGAGTAGTTACAAACCATGTAAAATAATTTGTAGTGGTAATATATTTTTTTTGATAAAATATATCGCCAAACGTTTAGTAGGCAAAACGAAATGATAAATCCAATAATGAAAATGTTACGAACGTTTTAAGCGCGCTCGATATACATTTCACGAAGGCCCAGTTCTGACGAGACGCCCGCGTTAATTAATACCGTCCATTAGCATCGCGCGCTCGCCTCGCAGCGCTCTATCGCTCTAAATGCAATTAGTTTACCCCGAGACACCGCGACACTCGCTCTCAACCTAAATATAATTCGCGTCCTAACAACATTACCCCGTAGCGTGTTCCTAAGAAAATAATCCTCTATTTCATATTGCATTTCCATCGTACCTTATTTTAAAATAATTTAGGAAACTTATTTTTTTAAGAAGTACATCAAGACTGTAATGAAAGAAATATTTGACGTTTATTACTCACTGCTTACTTTATAAGACCGATATAAAGGTAATAATAAGAGACTCCGGTTTAATCTTTAAAATACGATTCACTAATAACAATTAAAAGTATATACAAGATCAGACTCAGATGGGACAGTAAGGGATTAGTAAGAAAACAATCTGAAAAAGATTATTTTTAATTGAGAATATCATTTTTAATTGAAATAAACTTAAAATACTTTTAAAATTTATTTAAACGACAACGATCACAATAAGATAGCTTAAACAATATTTATTTCTCATTCTATTCAACATAAATGGATGTCTACGTACATAATGTTAAGAATCAGGTTAACTTCACTGTAATAGCACGATGTCTACGCTTATTCCAAAGGTTTTAAGACAACAGATAAAATCTCTAAAGTCACAAAAGCATTTATTCTTAATAACATCACAATTGGGTCGTGAAGCAACAATTAGTAGCGCAGAAGTCGAAGCGAGAAACGGCTTTAGGCTTTGGGCCGGCTCAATGGGTCGCAACGCCGCACCAAGCCTCGGCCCAAACACAAATTATTAGTCTCTAACCTTCCTCCCTTTCTTTCGTCCGACTCCGCTCCGGGAACTCTCAATAGATTCATTAAGACTCTAACGAGATCTTCCAAGGAGAATTACGAATGCTTTGTTTCGTTAAATGCGATTTATTTATTACAATATTTTGTCATACACTCCACGTTTCTGTGGAGCTTACTAGCGATGGAAATAGACAGATGTTTTGAATTGTGGATTCTTCAACCTCTTTACGTCTTATAACAACATGCCCAAAACAAAGACAATTACGTACTAAGACAAGCGTGGGTACAATAGTTATTATTATGCTCTAAGTTATTATTAACTCGCTATTCTCACCAAACAAAATTTGTATAACCTAAAAAATTGCATTTAGTAACTATAAAAGTTGAGAAAGCTTTATTACCTCCGTTGGTATTCAAATCCATTATTGATTGTATATAACAACTTTAACTATTCTTACATTCAGCTTTATGTACTTATCATTACAAGTATACCGTAAAATATTCTGCTAATATAGTAAACATGAATCATAATTTGAAAGATACGAGCATATCTTCACGGCAGGTTCCTTTCAGGGTAGGCAGAGAGCACCAAGTCCCAAATACCTGTATCCTTACAGACCTGCCGCGCTTCTTCTACATTATCACTATCTTCATACAACATGCACGCCATAATAAGTTAAAGTAAGATAAAAAACATATTACTTTAAAACATGTCAAACAATATACGTACAAAATGGATTGAAATAAAATGTTGCTTAACGTCAATCAATGATCCCACGAGACACTGAAGAGTGCACGTAAAAACCATCCGTTAGAGAAATTATGCAAATGCGCCGATTAAGCACCTTTACTGTACCGTTAACTTAAATCGATTGGAAGTGTCGAATCTGCGTCGCCTAAATCGCAGATTTGTCGAAAGGTATTTTTCAAAATGACTGCGACGAAGCGATAAGAACCGCCGAAAATGTGACCGAATTTCAATCAAATTTATGAGTTATGATAATGATTATTGGTGCTTTATCTGAACGCGGCATAAAATTTGCAATTTGACTGAAAAGGTGTACTCTACTGTAACAAATTCGTCGGCAGTCGTAAGGCGACGATAACGATTCGGAAAATTAATCTGAGAATAAAAAAAAAACTTAATGTCTGAGGGGGATCGCGTCGGTACTCTGCTCTGAGATTCGACAAAGAGAATGAAACCAAATGGAAGCATCCGCATAGTTTTAAAATTCGTATTTACTGATACAGACAAATCGCGGTAATAGCTCTTATTCGACACCTTTGCGCCCGATTTCGCATTATTACAATGTACGTGTAAGTATTTTGGTTCCAATTAATGCAGGTGCTCGATAGCCTACGTGTGATTTATGATGACGGGCTTGGTTGAGTGGTAATATGAAAAATATAACGACAAAATCTCGGCTTGGACGCTTGCCCAAATTTGTCAGATGAGAGAATTACAATTTCCATCTATATGATGTTCATGTCAAACTAACTTTTTGTTAGCAAAACGAGTATAAGTTTTTGACACACGAATAGCATAATCATCTTCATCATATCATCATCAACAACTTCTTTATCGTTCTGCTCTTCAACACGGGTCTCCTGCTCATAGTGACAGACATTAAGGCCATACTTTACCACACTGGCCGATTACGGGTTGACGAACAATAATAATATATGTTATCATAATAATAATCTTCCGGAATAAATATACATACATACATTTTATGTGCTGTAAGTTGTTATAACACTACGAAAGTCACCGAATCAAAATCTTTGTTCTTTGAAACCCCGAGAACCGGACCGCTCGCAGCGATTGAAATTTAAAATATTGTACCCTTTGCCATTATGCGAGCTTATTCACCCTTGAAATATCCCTAGGGGCGCCAGGTACAGCGATTGGGGAAAATATTTTACACTTGTTACTAAGGATGTCGCTTTCAAGTCTGCTTCTGCGGTTCTAATCGCGAGCGAAAAACGACTCTGCATCGCAAAGACTAGAGTGTATTTTGTGTTTGTAGCTATCGGTAATCCCATGGAAATATTTATGAAAAGCACTTAATTAGTATGTCGAGAATGAAAAATTGTTATTGAAACTGAGTTGATTGAACTGGCGTTTCATAACTATGTCATTTTGGATGCGACAGTAATGAAAACGTGATTAATCACATGGCAACTCCCGTCAGTGCTTTTAGCGGAATGGTGCGCGATGCATGAGTCTGCAATTTGTGCTCTGACTATTTTGTTTTCGCGGTACTTTTTATGATTGTTTTAAATTTATTGACAGCTTCTGATAACTGGACATTCGGTTGCAGTTATAATCTAATGGTTAAAATTAAAAAAAAAAAAAACCTTATTACCATTAACCAATACCAGTATTTTGATGTAGTTCAATTTTCATTATGAAAAAACTACTGTAATATACTATTCATTAACCATCTCATAATCGTCATCATCTACTTATCCCCTTCCACTGCTGAACATAGGCCTCTCCAATAGCACACCACTGAGCTCGATCTTCAGCTCACCTCCACCCCTGGACTATATGTGTTCTGGAGTGAAGATCACGCCTTGACAAACATAGCGTAGGATGCCCTCCAGCTAGATGGAGTGGCCATATACGCAAGGCGGCTGGCAACGGTTGGATGCAAAGATTAACATATTTAAAATATATGTATATTTCGCGACACTGAAATTGCTATAAATACTATTCAGCTAATATTCGAGTACTTATATATTGCATACGTACACATATATGTATGTGTACTTTATTTGGAAACAAACAATCTCATTCCATTGCAACAATCGATTCACCCGCGGGACGTTCGAACGCTCGCTAAACACGGAGTTCGCTACAAAAATAATTAAGCAAATAACTTCACTCATTAGTCAGCAACAAACTCGCAATAAAGGTGCACACAGACAGCGTAGCGTACTTTGCCCGCATTACTGCGCATTACGTCCGGCCCACTGAGCGGAAGGCCAACGTTTACTTGATAAAATAAATTTGAACAAAACAAACGCATTCATTGCGGCAATATGAATCCACCTCTCTGAAGTCGTGCTAAGCCGCATGGAAGCGGAAAAATGGAAGCGGGGTAGTTAATATGTGAATGTTTGGCCAGTCCCGCGATATGAGATTGTCGCCGTTGGGATAGCGAGCGAACGGCGCGGGTCAAGATTTTTAATAACCTTTTTAAAAAAGTTTGCGCTGTTACCATCACGATTGAAATTGAATGTTATCGTGCTGTGTTTGTCTGAGTAGACTAAAGTTTGCTTACCACGTTATGTAGATATTAGAAATGTTAATTATCATATCATAATAGCAGGTCCCTTATGAGGTAGGTAGAGAGCGCTTTTTACTAACATTTTTTACTAACATTGTCAGAAATAAATTGACATATTAATAAGACATTAAGTTTATAACAAAGGATTTCAATGTTACCTCTTGTAAGGTCAATAATAATGAACTTAAATAAAACTACAATACGTTTACAAATCTATATTTATTTTAATTAATAATATCAAAATGGCAGTATTATTTGTACCTATCTGAGTATATTAACTAAGATTACTGAATCTCTTGCACGGCTAAGCGTTATATTACGTCATAGTATCTTACGAACACGTTCATTGTATCTCCGTTGCATGTCTCCTCTGGGTAATTAAGATACGAAATCCATCTGCTACCTCGAATCCAGACGCCCACGGCTACACAATATGCCATATATAGAACGCACGAATCAAAATAATCAATGCAGCACTGTTGTCAGACTCCATCAGAATAGTCCACTAAAATTTCATACTATGTAGTTTATTATTATGATAATTATTTACTACATATTAATTAATGGAAATTCACATAAAGCTTCGTCGGATTTTAAAATGTGAAAAATTGGAAAATAAAATGAAAATGTAAATAAAAAAATAAAAAAAATTGACACTTTAGCTTATATTGATAAATAATGTACAGAGATAATGTACAGATATCCAAAGATAATGTACAAAGATATTATCGATATTATCGAAACTTTTAAATAACCGGCGCGGCGTGCGTACCTATAAAGAAACTTGGCGTAACGTGGGAAAGAAACGTAACGTAAGAAACGTGCTTAAGAAACTTGCCGTAACGATATTTGGAGCCATAATAATAATAAAAGTAATATGTACAACGCATGCTAGACCCTTTTAGTGTTTTATTACATTTTCCTAAACGTGAAACTATACTTATTTAAGTAAAAATACATATTAATGACTATGACAAAATGTATAGATTTGTTACCGTGTCCATAATTGAAACGAAGATTATACGGAATAAAAACGTATACGGTGTATTATTGCGTATTGTCTATATTATCATTACTATTTATCGCACCGTTCCCGTCCACCAATCTCCAACGGATCTCTCCAACAGCGCACCGCTGTCCTCGATCGTCACCTCGTTCCCAACAGCCACTTCTCATCACCAATCAAGACGCAGTAAAAGACACGAGACGTGCTGTTTGTTATGTGTAGGATTTAATTTGTTTCGCGATAAAAAATTTATAAAATTTTGCACGGTGTAAAAGTGGCATAAATATACGGCGAATTGAAGTGTCAGGCGTAACGAGAGAGAGTCGCGGTGAGGCGGCCATTCGTTAGTCCAACTCTTTTGGTAAAACGACCCCCGGATAAGCCGGTTGCAATGTTAACATTCTTTTCAATAACGACAGAAGGGGAGATCTGAGTACGCTGTGTCTTGTTTATTGGATTTTTTGTTGCAATCTACATATGAATGGGAACTACAATCTGTTGGACGTTGAACTCTGTTGAGTCGATTCGCGTTGTTTGTTCCATCTCCATTGTGAACTGTTTGTTTTTCATGTAACCCAAATTACATTTTTTGTAATATTAATTATGCAAACAGTAGGTACACATGTTTGTTCTTTATTATTGTATAATTTCGTACTTCAATTATAATCCCGTTAGTAAACATTACAATATTATTAAGATACTTGGCACTCGTTCTCTGCCTACAACGTGAGGGACCTGGATGGAAGATACGTATATATGTATGTACAATAATGTAAAAATAGTTACATCACACCTGTAATCTCCGCCGAGGCAGACAGACGAGGTACACTCCCACGTTTCACCAGTTACGTTTACGTCCCACTATGGAACAGTATGTGAGCCCATTGACATACAATAATCTACATGTTTGAAATAGAGATTGCCCATGATAAGTATTTTGAATTTCAGAAAAAAAATGTATTATTGAATTAATAAAATTTAAAAAGCATGTCCCATGTTTTTTTATGGTTCAAAATACGTATAAAAAACAAATTGACTACTCCAAGACTTTCGAAACTCGAGCAAGCACCTACTTTAAACTTTAACAACAAGCGTGTAGGTCGCTTTAATAAGCGCCATGCATGATAAATCGGATCAAGTAAGTGCGTTTTATCTCTTTCTATCACCTTGAACAATCAGTTTTCTATCTCTTTCATAGGGGCTGTAGAGTTAGCACAGCGTTGCTTGGTAGAAAACTTAATGAAAGTGTGGCTTTAATTCCGTGCATCATTATCGACAGCTTATCGGACAAAAGCTTACCGCTAAAAACGTATGGTGCTTAGAGTAAAACGAAGGACGTTAAATAATTTGCAACTTTTATCTCTCTCCATCGCCTTCAACTTCTATTTTGCTATCTCTTGCGTAATGGCTGCAGATATACTGCAACTTAATAGATTTGTGGCTTGAATTCTGAGCATCATTATCAACGGTCCACTAGATACAACCTTTCCGCCTAAATCGTAATTATTGTCACATGACGCGTAGAATAAAACGGGAAACGACATTAGAATAAATGAATTGTTTACCCTAATCGAGTCATATATCGTGGCTTCGTCGCCATAACCAGTCATTTTATACCCATTTTATGCATGGATTAAAATATTCGGATTAATATTAGCATCATAAGAGCTATAAACTAACGATAGTAATTGGTATATACTTACATATGTATATCATATTATTAAACATAAAGGTACCGCCCTTGAAGGATTCTAAGATACAAATAAATCCAGTTCCCTACTTACACGAATGTCACTCAATTCTGGCGAACGAGAATTCATGTAAAACATTAAATTGAAACAAAGATCGATTTTCGAAATATTTAATTTAATTTTAAATATCATAATAATATATATACTTAACTATGAAATCCTAAATAACAATTCTGGCTAATATCGCCATTTTTATTTCGGTGTAGAGGCTTAGTTATAATGACTCAGGGCGCGTCAACTTGTCCTAGGTTACTCGTATTTACACCAACAGCCATTATTACCAATTCCCCATCCTGTAGTGCCGCAAGGAACGCTAGAATTTTATTTATAGCGAAGTGTTCGGTTACATTGGGGTGTATATCATGTTTCCTAAGATGAATGCCCCGCTTAGGTGCCAGATCGCGACAGCAGAGCTGGCGATATATTGGCGTTTCCTTCTACTGCTTGTTGGTGCTTCACCTTAGGTTGGGCTTGCCCTTAGGAACCCTACAGTGACCTGGTATCGTGCCAATCAACATGAATTTATTTGCTCTCTTGATTTTTAAAACCTTTGAAGAAAATATCCTAATTACTTTGAAGTGGTCTTGTTCTGATTCATCGGTCTAATATGTTATTACTTAATACTAAATGGTCACCCTCACTTGTTACATCTTGCTGCCGTACGTACATATGTTTAAAATTATAAGAATATAAATTTATCTAATATGTCTCTCGCAGGTTCATGCTAAAATAGCACGGTAGAAATAATAACGTTTACACCGAGAAAATTACACGCTAGAATTATAATAGAGGGTTATTAACCCTATTTAATAGTATTTATCAAAATGGCACTAACCTCTGATGTCATTCATGCCTTGTTAATATGATTATTAAGCTCCAACTAAGTTCTCACCTTGAACACCCACTGCGTATGTGGAACATCGCTCTACCGCTTGTTAAAGGTCGGCGACGACTTATATGATCTAGAAAATAAGTTTTGCATACTATGTAGTAAAGTACTTGTGCGAAAAAATTACAGAACCATTATTTTGATCACATTTGCTCGCTTCTTGGCTTCATTGGCGATGCTACAATAACTCATAGTGCCCTATAATTATTTAAAAAACGTCAAATAAATTAATGTGTTCATTTAATAATAACACAAGACTAATATTTGTGTTCTTCATTCGAATAATCGTAGTAAGTGGGAATCGATTCCGTGTGTTCGATCTCTGGTTCAGCAGTCAATTACCTACTCATCACTAGACTAACGGGCCCGACAAATGTATCAATTGTAGTGGTGTTTTTTTCAGTTACCAGAACTACACCACAATCAATGTTGATATTGCGTTCGTTTATCCTCTGAATCAAAAAGTAACATCACGCCTGTAATCCCCGAAGAGGTAGGCAGAGGAATGTAGCACACTCACACGTTTCACGAGTTACTTTTAAGTCCCACGATGGAATAAGTGGTGAGCCTATTGCCATATACCGGGCACCTATCCAGACTCCGAACCACTACTAGAAAATGTAAATTAGAAAATTTAGTAGTGCTCGACCCGGTAATCGAACCAAGGAACTCCCGTTCGGCAGTCGCACTTGCAACCAGCACGACCAACGAGGCAGTCAATTCAGTGGGCGTAAATACAAATTATGTAAATTTGCGTAATGAGTATGTAAATGCAATGTCAGCTGTGTGGTATGTATACACTAGAAATATCGTGCATTAAACATTGCGATATAGATGTGCCTTTGTAACAAACTGCTCCTCCGGACTGCAGCCGTCTCACGCTTCACACTCTGTCGGCCATGAACATCGGGTTGAAGGCATCCTCCGCGTCTAACGTGCGTTTTGATAACTTTATTATTTGTGGTGCCCGCACAGAAGTAGAAAGTTTGTAATACATCGCAAGATTTAATATTACAATACTAAGGCGTTATTTTGATTTGCTTTCTCTTAATGCAAACAATAGCCAAAATTTCAGATTAATTGTTTAATAATTATATTTTAACAATACCACTGCCACAATAGGTATACATTCCACCGGATATTCAGCGATGAATACAAAACATAAAAACTTCGTAACGGATAGTTAGGTTTGTAACTATCCGTTAGGAAAAGAAATTTACTTTTGGTACTTTCTTTGGATATTAGACTATTGTTACCAACACCATTTTACAATTCACGGGACAAGCTACCGGACATATTGAATTATTTCCTCTCACATGCACCACTTTAATGATCCCGTTGATATAGTAACGCCCAGCGAGTGCCCCGGGCTCTTCATTTTGAATACATTTATTGGACCTTAAATTGCCGTCGTACTAAACACGGGCAACATACATACAGACATCATTTAGGTACCCACACAGCGACGATTCATACGCATTCAGTTACAAAATATATTCGTCCGTGTGTATTTTCATTTCCTTCCGTATTAAAAAGAGAAGGCGACGAACAGTGCGTAGTATAACGGTGGCCTGGAAAGTCAAGCCAACTTAGGCACAAAATGCTGGACATCCTTAACAACGCAAACTTCTCAGTGCGGAGTAATTGCTAATAGACAGCTCAGGTATACCTCCACGTGAAGTACTGCTCCCATTTTTGGCCGGAGCTCCGCAATATCAGGGTGCTTTATTCCTGCAAAATTAACAGACCGAGACGTCAATGATCCTTGGATACAATAAGGATATAT
>DWFO01000467.1:0-20392 GCA_018246595.1 Mimoniades nurscia nurscia
TCGACCCGGGAATCGAACCCAGGACCTCCCGTTCGGCAGTCGCACTTGCAACCAACACGACCAACGAGGCAGTCATTCGAGCCAGTTCAATTTTCATCGTAATCAATAAAACTATAATAATCGAAACTATAATTATCGATAATTTATATGAACACAACACTAAATAAAACGGATATTTTCGTAGTTACATACATACATATATTATAAGTTGAGATATCTTTCGCCGATAATGTCGAGTAGGGCTTAGCTTAGACTGACAGTGACGACCGAGAGTGGCCAAAGCTCCATAAAAAAACGTTAAAAAAGGCGGAAACCGAAATCGAAAAGCTCGAAATCAAAATCTGAAAAGTCAGAATTTGGTTTGGGGTTTGGAACACTAAGCCCCCTAAATGGGAGGCAGAATATTGAACCAATATATTGAAACTGTTGCAACATAATAATCTCAATTTCATTAAATGAAGTTCTTCTCATAGTAGATATAATAAGTAGGTTATTCCGAGGAGGTTATTATAATGATAGGGTTGATTAGGGACTGGTAATTCAAGGTGTAGAGTTATTGCAATTGTTTGCAATAATTGGTAACGTCACGCTTGTAATCCCCGAACAGGTAGGCAGAGGAGTATATTAGGTACACTGCCAACTTTTACCATTTACATTTACGTCCCACTACGGAATAGGTTGTGGACATATTGCCATACACTGGCACAAATCCAGACTCCGAGTCACTAATAGAAAATCTAAGTTAGAAAAATCCAATAGTACTTGACCCGGGATTTGAACCCAGGGCGGTACCGTTTTACCACGCAAGTACACATTAATATTGTTGATCGCTACACAAGTATTCGTATCGTTTGGAAATTGAACCTACAACGTTCGTCATAGTAGCCAAGATCATAAACCAATGGATCCTCAGCCCGTTGAATTTTCCGTAACGAATTGAAAAATACGTTCTAAAGGAGGACAAGAAACGACGTCACGAGAACCTCATCAGAACAAGTATCTGTGTGTTTTTTCCGCTTCGAGTGTAATATAAGCGCTATGCGATGCGTTGCTGCCTCATATTCTTGAGAGCTTTGCTCGAAACAAGTCGCAGTCAACGATCCAACAAAAACATTTACATAATGTTCGTGAAGCTCAGTACTCTCGCCCTGTGCGCTGCGGTGATCGCGACATTAGAAGCAAGGATCATTACGATCCAAGACGTTCCCATTAAGCAAGATGGGATTTCTCTCAAAATCACTTTGAAGGAAGACCACGATCCATCAGGACGACCTGTTGCGGCTATTCAACTGAGCATGGACGACGACATGGCACCGCCACCGCATCCACCGCCGCCAATGATGCACAAGAGACCTGAAGACTTTGCCCGATTCAACGAAATCCTGCCAAACTTTGAGGACCGCTCTGGACTCGGTAACGGAGCGTGCCCATTGGGGACCGTGTGGAGGGGTCAGAAATGTTGGCCGGTGTCTGGTTAAACAGATGAAAAATAAAAAGGAAATATATACCACGAAGCAAATTAAATTGTGGCATGCAAAAAAACTGAAGAGAAATTACAATAAATCATATATCAATATTATAATATCCTACGTTTGTGTAAGTCATAAGTGTTGTTCTCTATGAAAAATAAATGTGTTGACTTGTGATTACATTCATATGTACAATATTTGAAGCACATTGTTGATGGATTAAATAATTGTTTTCATCTCAAAATATTTAGACTTGCAAGCTATTTGGTATCATGAAAAAGGTTATTTAGAGTCATATCCATTTAAATAATTGACAAATGCTTTAAAGTTAAAATAATATCAGGTAATTCAAAGTTATACAATGGAAAGTATTGTATTTATAATTGGTTATTTTTATATGACTTCCGACGTACCATTTACTGTGATATATTTAACATTTTGCACGTTGTTTGGAATATATACTCGTATAGTTCTATTATTCTTGAGGAAAACGTCTAGTGGAAAATCATGTTGTTCAATAATACATTTACATTATAAAGTGTGATATAGGCTTGAGTTATTTATAGCGATTGTTGAGCAATAAATTGTTGTGGTTTCATTGTCAATTTATTATTATGCTAACTTCACAAGCAATTACTGTTGACGTGTTATTATCAATTAGACCATAATAAAGACATTATTATTAAAAATATACGTATTTTTATTCCCTCATTGGCCCACCTAATATGCAGAGATCATAGTTATTTAATTGGAATTTCACCTTTAGCTTCACATTTATGGTAATACATATATTTTACCAAAAGTGGCTCTAGATTAGACCCTTGTGGAACTCCTAAATATATGTCATAAAAACTAAATGACATTATTTTAAAGAATGTTTGCCATCAGAGAGGTTAGTCATTATCAATGACTTAAATGTGGAGGCTCATCATAATCAACCTAAGCCCACTCCCTGGTAAATATGGGCGTTCCTTGGGGTTTTTTCTCCGTATTTCTCACGCTGGGCATGCGGATTGGCGATCGTCTATAGACGGCTCGGGCATTTAGCTTTGCCTAAGTAAGCTGCGACGTACTGCCGTCAGTCTCCACGATTCCGTGCTATCCGAGCATGGGACCAAGTAAACATTAGTATTATTTCTCTCTTATTAATATGTGCACAAAAGTAATCGTAACCGGTGAAACGTGGGAGTGTTCTGCATTTGTCTGCCTACCCCTTCGGGGATTACAGGCGTGAAGTTACGTTCCTACTAATAAGTGGCACCGAATTATATAGGTATAATGGTAAAATTAATAGCTAACTGTTTGTCATTATATTTTATGCAAGTGAAGGTCACCTAACGTTCACCAAGCTTTAAGACATCTGTGATTGCCGGAATATATGTACGTTAAAAAGAATTTAAAATGATGTTTTTAGTGTAGAATGAAATGATACTAAAACAAAATATGACAATGCCAATTTAAAAAAGAAATCCGATATTCAATTTGAACACCTACTTTGATTAATCCAAAAAATAGTAGTAATTTCTAGTATTTGGTATTGTAAGTGTGGTGGTGATTTTCGGTATCTTTCTTTAATTTCTGGAATTCAGGTAATAAGTGAAATGAGATCTACTTGTTTTTTTTTGCAGATTTAACTAATCAGTCCTTTCATATGAGATCTAATCTGATCCATATCAGCCATAATCATAGCTGTAATATACCTTAGACATTTCCAATCATGTCCGGAGTTATACATTTTCTTGTATTGCAGACCAAACAAGAACGAACTGTTGCCTTCAACATTTTCGAATAAGTGCTTGTGTAGCTCTGTATATTTAAAGGTTTACTTTTAATCTCAAATTCTAAGTCGTCCCAGTCGCGTTTGCAAGATGATTTTTTTTACAGTGCTTGCCTGTCAAATACATCAGAGAAAGTATTTAATTCTTGCAATAAAACTTCTATTGTACATGTACATAATACATACGTTCATAATGGGCTCAAATACGAATACTTGAGATAGAATATTGTTGTTTAATAACAAACTGCTTTAGATCTACATAATCTAATCCTAGCGCCCAGAGGCAGGAATTTGTAGTAATATCCTTTTAGCTAGTAAGCGGTGACAGCTACCAATGGTTTTCCTAGTTAGGTAATAGACTTTTCCTTCGCCAAATTAATATGTGTTACATGGAAATTAAACAATTAGTGAATAGAAATAGTAATATGTTTGTATTAATACTCTGTATTTTAATATTGTATCATTATTATAGAAAAAAAATTGTTAGATTGTTTTATGATCGATTGTTACAGGTTAAATTAAAACTAAAGGTATACATTTATTACAAGATTTCAATTTAGTTAAGAATCTTTTCAAGGCATGATTAGCATAACATAACATAGTATATTATCTAGCGATGTAGGACATAAATACAATCCAAGGTTTATATAGCGAGTTGCGAATGTCCTTTTGATAGATTACTTTGTAATTATATTTCCATAATCCACATTTTTTTCACAGATTTTCACAGAACTATTGCTCGCGTGACTATTTTGCTGTTTCACCTTGTGCCCTAGTGTTAGTATAAATATAGCTTAGGATTAAAATGCTAGACATTCTATGGAGAAATCCTTGATAGTAACAAAAAAAACGTAATATTACGCCTGTCATCCCCGAAGAGGTAGAAAGTGGAAATTAGAACACTCCCATGTCTCACCAGTTACGTTCACGTCCCACCATGGAATAGGTGGTGAGCAAATTGATAGTGATAGTGATAGCAATGATTTTATTTTCTGACCGTAGCATTACGCGTTTACGCTTCACAATGGAATAGGTGGTAAGCCTATTGCTATACACGAAGCATAAATTCAGACTCCGAAGCGTTTTAGAAATTTTGATGTTAGAAAAATCCGTTCGTGAGCGACGCGGGATTTGAATCCAGGACCTCTCCATGAGCAGTCACCTTTGCAATCATCCGACCAACGAGGCAGTAAAGTCAAAATTATTTTATTAAATAAATGAGTATGCAAATACAAAACTATGTATGATGGATTTATTATATATTTTTTTGTTATATTTGATCTCTTTGGGTGAGTTACGTATATCATACTAGTGTTTAATCGTTAGAAAATGTTAAATTATAATGCAAGTGTCCCTAGGCGGTCGTTGTAGAGAGGCGCGTTCGTGCAAACTTTTTTAATAACGCGAGATTATCTTAGCTTTGTGTATAGAGCTTTGTGTTCAGAAACGTTAGCCTGCTACATAATATTTAATGATAAGGTTTATTTTAGATCAGTGATATTACTTATCATTACGCCCTATAGTTGGGATATGTAGCAAAATTGTTACATGTCTACTATAGGACGACATTTTACTAGGTACATGAATACATATTATGTATATGTAGGTATACAAGATTATAATGCTGTAGGGAATAGGTTTAATAGCATTATAAGCTTAATAGCATTATAAGCTTATTTATTATAGCTTATTAATAGCTTTAATAGCTTTAATAGCATTATAAGCTTAACTATATTTCATATATACTGTATATAATAGCCATATTTCATTACTTTCACTTCTTAGAAACCAGCCCAGTTCTGATATTATTAAGTTCCAGCCTATTTCAAAACTCTTATCATACAAATTTATGAACTCGGTTCAAGACCAAATTGGTGTTCTCCAACCGGGTTACAGTGAAAATTAATTGGAACACACTTTCGCGCTACGTTATTACGGTATTGTAGAGTTCCAGAGCTTTAAAATTAAGTGTTTGATTAAACTCAGCTTTTGCTCGCAAAATATGTTTTTGTACGGAAACTTTATGAGTTTGTTTCAAGCTTAATGTTCCGTCGCTTGTTTATTAAACAACAAACAACATTATGCGCGTTTACATTGAATAATGGATTTCCTTTTTTTAAAATACCCGCCTTCCATTTATAAGTATTTGTCGTGTGAAACCAATTACTACATTAAATAAATAACCAGCTGATGTTATGATAAAAATGTCAATTTAGCATTGTAGCGATACATTGAGGTACAAATATTTGGCATTACCTCTTAAGTACAAAATATACGTCTGTAAGGCTATACATCAATGGTTGCATTGATTAAGACAAATAATGTAAATAAATAAAAGAACAAGAGAGTGTGTAATGTAAATATATAAAAAGCTTCCTGGGGCGAGTGAAGAATGTATGGTAACTATTGGCCAGAGCCGCATATCACTATCAAGCTTTCCTTTTTAAGACGAGATTCGAATCATACAATGTAATATTAAATCTTTAATTTACATCTTATATCAACTGCATAACTGCTATGTACAGCTTGTATACATATCATCAGCATACTGCAGTACCTACTGCTAAAAATAAGCCTCCCTTAGGGTACATTTATTTTAATCCTGTTCTTAATTATTTATATATTTATTTTAATCTTGTTCTCAATTATAAACAGTAAGAACTTTGGCAAGCACTGATAAGTATTCAAGTATAAAGTTTACATCTGAACCAGATATATCAGTAGGTACCTACAGAAGGCAAAATATTACTTATTGAGATGAACAATCTCTTCAAATTATTTAGGACTGCTTGGAGAAATAAATTTTAATGGTGATGTTTCTAGGTTAACTTAGGGTTAATATTTATCGTACTTTCAGATTTAGAAATTTTACCTTTTTTAGTAGGTATGCTTTTATTAGAAGTAGGAGTGAGTTGAATTTCAACGTAAATTCTACTCACATGTAAATGTTAATATTCAAAAGAATATAATAATATGTATTACTATGTATATTATTTACTTTTACTATATTTTTTTTCACTAACTTAATTTTTGCAGTCCGCCCCGTTGGTTGCATGCGCAAATGCTGATCGAGAGATTCTTGGTTCGATACCGAGGTCGGGTACTGTTGGAATTTTATTTAATATGAAATTTTTAGCAGTAGCTCGTAGTATTGTAAATTAAGCGTGTTTTTTTTTATCTTCAACTATTGTTTTTTAATACCATTACCAAGGCAAATAAATTTATTTATTAATTTGCTTTATTGTTGTCAACAAAGGGCGGACTCAATGCCAATTGGCATTTTCTGCCAGTCAACTCAGGTGATGATGAGAGGTTGGGGCAGCCACACTGTACCGGTGTAAAAACATAAATACATATACAAAACAGCCTGCTTTCAAAATAATGATTTACAATTTTGAAAGTAGATGTTGTATCGTTGTTAGAGCAACAAAAATGTCGAGGATAATGAATGATTCAGTAATACATGTTTATAACTGTGAACTTTAATATAACATTTTTCAAATTTAATTTTAGGTTACTTAACCTACAAATACATATACATAAATTTTTCTCTCTATTAAACTTTTAGTCTACCTAGTTGTCCGCGGCCCTATTTAAAGACGCTATTCATTTTAAGAGGTCGTAGGCTTGGAGTCCACAGATCTCATTACTGTTTTCCACGCAGATCAATAAAACTGCCAAAACCCTATAAACATCTGGCGCGAACAACGGAAAAATGTACGCATGCGCGGGCAGTGTTACCATGACACGTTTTTGAAAGTCCTGTAACGTTTAGCGAAATTAAAATAAATGGATATGCACATTAACAGTACCTATACATAATACATAATATTCATATTATACCCTATATGTATTGAAAAATATACTTGAATCTGTGAATAGTATTGTTAACGGTTAAATTAATTTTTTTAAGTGTTTCAGTTTACATAAATAGTGGCCATTCTTTTAAAAATTTTACATTTAAATTGCACGTATTTATTTAATTGTTCCCCCGGTACGAGAAATTAAATATTATTTATTAAAATTCTTCAATTCTTCACAAATCTGCACATCTTATATACGAGGAAATTTGTAAAACTTTTCAGATGTCCCGTGAAACAATTGCAACACCACAATAAAACGTCAAAATCACGTACTGGAGCGAAATTATCGCGATAAAATTTTGTATTTATATATTATGATGAATGAAAATGTGTTATTTGATTGTTGAACTTCAATATTTATATTGGGATGTATGTAACCAAAACATAATATTAAAATTTTCTCCTCGCGGATGAGTAGAATTGCTGTAACGAAATATGGTTGTAGCTATGAAAACAACACATTTTCTAAATACGTCCAAAGTATTACATGTTTCTATGAAATTGTTGTCTTAGACGTTAATATTGCTGTTAAGGCTTCCGTGTTGTCTCACATATCTTGTTGTCTATTGTGTTGTTTATTATAAAAAGTGTTGTGTAAAAGGTTGTGGACATATACAATTCAAGGAATATCAAGCGCCCTGAAAGGTACGACTATAATTTAATAGCATATATTTTTTTATTTCTAGATACTGCTCTTAAAGTCATCGAAGTGATTGTTTTAAATTTTTTTAACTCATCGCATATTGTAAATTAATAATTTTTCATAAACGCCCTATATTTGTACGATATATGTATGTGTACGATTAATGAATAAAATAATTTACCAAATATAAAAAACATTTACAGTATAAAAAAAGAGCGTTACGTGAAAAACATTTTTGAATGTTGTACGGGATGTGACTCATTTAAATATTAACGTGATACTAAAATCAAATTTATGTACACATACATACATATTATCTAGTGAAATGTAGCCTCACCGCCAAATTATTGCGCGGCGAAGGCTGCATGTCAACGACCTTTTTTGTATCGAACTAGCTGTTCTTTGTAACTTATATATTTTGTCTATGTATTCCGGCTTCTATTTATCCCGATTCGTATAACCTGGAATTATTCAAGACGAGAGTGAATAGGCACTTCCTAGACAACCGTGCTACATACTCAGCTGCATCTCATTTACCATTTCACGTTTCACCAGTTACTTTTAAGTCCCACGATGGAATAGGTGGTGAGCCTATTGCCATATATCGGGCACATATCCAGACTCCGAGCCACTACTCGAAAATCTAAATTAGAAAATTTTGAAGTGACCGACCCGGGAATCGAACACAGGACCTCCCGTTCGGCAGTCGCACTTGCTACGAACACGACCAACGAGGCAGTCAAGTAGTAAGTAGTAGTAAATATATTGTAAAAAGATCACAAACCTTGACACACAGGGCAGCTGCCTTCTGGGTTGTATGTAAATAAAAGTGCATTATGGCAAGTATACGATATAATTGTTCAGTGCTACCATAAAACACATACTCAAACCAAACTGATTAGTGATTACAACAAGAGATATTGTTTTGCTTAACACTAAAACATGAAAGGGTGACCGGAAAGTGCTAATCAAGAATGGCTTAGTCAACTTCAGTCTTATAGAATGTTCACAATGGAATTTTAACACGTTAGTTTTGTTCGAAATATCAGAAACGTTTATAAGTGAACTCAAATTCTAAGCAGACATTAAGTACAATCAACACGAAAAATATTTTTTTTGATCATGTTCTTACTTTATTTTTTTTCTTTATAACTTTCATTCAACAGATCAGAAAAGATTCGGACGTACAACTATGTATGTGGTACCATAAACATGTTTCAATAAAACTTAAAGGTTAGGTTTTTATTAAAATTATCTGATTGAAACCATGTTGATATAAGAAAAGGCACAGTTTATCTAAATTTCTCCGAATATCGGGATAATTGAAACGCTATTTCATTTAATAAGTGAGTCTTGGTCTTCGTTGGTAACTACATTCATCAACGGACTTGATCTATCGCGTAAAATATTGACAAAACTTGTAAATAAAGCAATTTTTTTAATATACTCGTAGTGTTGTTGTTTCATAGTCTGGAAGTGATAAGATAAGTCTTATTATTTGCTCAATTCTTAACAATATGCCTCAGATCATATTAAACTATTTTTATATGGACTTCTTGAATCGAATAATATATGCATTTTTAATCAAACTTCGCTTTTAACTTTCATTCGCGTTAACTTCGAAACATTAACCATACTAATAGCTCTGTTCTCATTTCCAGTTACATTCAGTTTTTATCAAATAGTAAATTTTCCGCTTTGTATACTCTCCATGCGATGAAGTAATCTCTTGTCATCTTGAATAGGGTGTAGTAATTTATGAAAAGTAGTATCACTATGGCGAGGAAGTTGTTCCATGATATAGAGCTGAACAGCAAACATATTTGCAGGAGCACCAACGAGAGTTGCAGGCAGAGTAGTAAACATAGCAGTCCCGAGGAGTCTCCGAACACCGACTGTAAATGAATGAGTATCCTGTGAAATTAAATTTTTCGCACTGGAATACAACAGTTCAACGCTGCTAAGATTCATTTCTGTTATCATCAGTAATGGTAGAAATGAGTCCAGTTTTAAATTGGATCAACGATCTGGACAAATATTTTATGCCAACATAAATCTTATAGTTAATTTTTAATACTTATTGGTATAAAATAAAAAAAATAAAAATAAGCATACAAGTAATGTACAAGAATGACGTGAGGTAACAACAAAATAGCTCACATAGAAGCGCAGGTGGTGTGCGTCGTTGGGCTCGGCGGCGACGACGGGCGCGGCCGCCACGTACGCGCGGCCCGCGTGCCGCACGCGCGCACCGCCGCCCCACCAGCGCGCGCCCGACCACGCCGGCGTCTCGCCCGCGTCTGCGCACATACAACACCGCGTCACACGCCACACCGTGACCCCACCCGTACCGCCGTCGACTTCCAAACGTCAAATCAACATTGTTCACCTCGTAGCCGCTCACAAATGAGCCGATGGCCTAACAATACAACGATATCGCAATCGTTGCACTAACTTCACAAGTACATAATCAATTTGACATTATGTGTACCTACTGTGAACTATTTTAATCTTAATACAAGAAGAGATTAGGGGAAGCAATGAACCTTGTTTATGGTTATCGTTATGTGGGATGCTCTGAACCTATTTTGGTAGGACAAAAGTTGAGATGTGTTATTTTAAAATATCCATAGCATAGTTTCATATTGTCTAGCATTTTACCTGCAAGATCCGGAGGATGCAGTGGTGCCCACACACCAAGATGGATGGCCGCCCGATGGCTGGCATCTACTACACTAGCTGGTAACAGGTGTGCGGTGTAGCGGCCGCACAGTGCGCCCCACACCAGACAGATTTGTTGTGCCGCTGCCAATACCTCATAGTACACATAGTTCTGTAACATGGAAACAGTTTTGTAATTTTATTACAATGCTTATAAATTATGTATATGTATATTTTGTTTGAAAACTTTATTGTGCTTGTATTGTGATGTTAAAAATATCTTTTTTTTTCTTAACTATATCACAACTTGAGTAGGTACACTCGTCCACTCCTCTGTCTACATCTTAAGGGATTACAAGTGTGAAGTTACTACCTGTTACATGTTACAAATTTCTCTATATCAATTATAACTAACCTGTGCAAAACAGCATGGCACAAAGCTGCTGTAGTACGCTCCAATTATAGAATTAAAAAGGATTTTCTTGACTCGCGCGTTGAAGTCTAACCTCATCATCTCCACCTCTGCTCGCACTTGACTCGCCTCATGTGAACAACTATGCATAGGTGCTTCTGTATGACCCAACTCCAGAAAAGGTCCAGATTTGAACCCAAACAAGAGCACATAGATCACCGAACTGAAAAACAAAGTGCAAATTAATCAAAGTGACCTAGCCTGTTTCACTGATATAATACAAGAAATAGAAAATTAGTTATTTTATATGAGTTTGATAGTTAATATTTGGAGTCATGTTTATCAATAGTTACTAATTCGCTAATGATAAATTAAAACATACAACTCAAATAAATAAATCAAGTTGTAAGCCATGAAGAATCTCATTTATTATTCATATGCTCAAAAATGGTAACTATAATAATAAACCATATGACAGTAAAAACAATCAAATTAAAATAGTAAACAATGTAATCAAACAGTAACCATTAATTAAGTTAATACCAAAAGTTGTACTTTGGTTGTAGACATTTATAAGTAGCTTTAATTCTGTATAAAGACTGCCTCAAATCCAGTCTTTTCACATCAAAATGGTAAATGGAGACAGAGAAGTATGTCATGTACCTCAAAACAGTCTGCTGGATATACAGCAATACACATGATAAATCTAGTACAGTTTTATTACAACCTCACAACCCTATTAAATTAGTAACTCACTTTAATGCAACACACCAATTATGTATATCTTGAAATTTCCCATCTTAAAACATAATAAGAATACAGCAATAAAATTGCAACAGGAATATTGCATGCATACTTACGGATAACACAGGAAGAATATCTTCATGAAGGAATATTTGAGCAGTAAGAAAAATCCACAATAACCCATGGCACCATACACCACACCAAGTATGAACATCCTGAAATAGACAATACTTATCAAGGCCCATTCTATTCCATAGATGTGTCAATATTCTTTTTCTGTGGTCTTTTACTATATCAAACAATTATATATAATCCTTATATATCAGTTTTTTTAAAACTCCTCAAATAATTTCACTTAAAAAATACCATAATCTTTACAAATAATGTGTAAAGTAAAAGAGAGTACAATGGCCCTAAGTAGATATTTTTATTTTTATATATCTCTTTTAAAAACTCCACATAAATAATTGTGCTTAAAAATTACTATAGCATTCATCGTAAACAAAGCAAAACCATAATGTTCTCCCAGAGGCCATCACACAGTCTTGTTAATATGAAAGTGCTTGCCTTTTCATTATACTTCAAAGTATGCATGTAAAAGGAATACTGCAAACAAACCTTGAAGCTACTGTTGCATATGGCATGGCTTTTGGAGCAACAAATAGTCTCAGAACAGCCAAACTTAAACTAAATAGGAATCTTCGACTCAGTATGGTCACTATAAAAGCCACCAAATGATGGTCTATTAGGTAGAAATGCTGAAAAACAAACAAACATGTATTTAAGATTAAATGCAAAAATGTTCATAATATTCTCTGAAGAATGTCAAGCCTAGCAATTAAAACATAATTATCTAGTTTCACAGGCTATATAAGCCTCAAAAATTCATTCCGAAGGGGACACACATCCCAAAAGCCCAACTTTAAATAGGTTAATTATGATAAAGCCTTGACAATAGTGAAAGTACTAATGATCATCATTATCTTATTGCAGACAAAATTATCTCAGAGATAAATTTATTATAATTTTTATGTATCTTTAAATGTATACACAGTAGATGCAGAATCATAATAATGAATAACCTATTACTTTGCTGCAAGCTACCAAATATCCAATTTTATTTTGAAAGCATTGATATGAAGTTACCATGGAACATTAAAAAAGGGTTTTTAAGCCATTTAAATTTTGAGATATTTTTGCTTTACCATTGTCTGGTTATCCAATGAGTATGGGAGCCACCATGCTGTCCTATATAGATTGAGAAACTGTAAAGCAGTGGCCACCAATGTAAACATCAACGACATAGCCTCAAACAACATTTCATTATCTTGAGGGATGTATGGGAACGGTATATGTTTTGGGGGCTGTGGTGTATCTGGTTTGCCATTGCTAGTGATGTTAGATGCTGTTGATGGTAATCGTGAGCGACTAGCTCGTTTTCCAGCTGGTACATCATCCTCACATGTGGGTGTTGATCCCTGTAATACAAAAACAAATATCACAGCTATGAAGGCTATTGCACAGTCATGAAATTCGATTGCAACTACATCAATTTAATAGGGTTCCCATAGGTTGTTTCTAAGACATCTGAATGTCCCTATGGTTTAAATCAAATCAAATATTTTACTGTTAATAAGGTTTACAGTTAATATGTTGAATAAAAATAAGGTTTATAGTGATGTCAGTTGTCAGATTTCAATACACTTACTGTGACAATTAACGGGATACAAATAAGAAAGTAAACATACATACATATATAGACAATATGTATATATCAAAAATAGTTAAGACAGATTTTAACTTGAAATATTCAATTAAAACAATAGAATCTGTCTTGAAAGTAATTAAAGAAATTTGCCAATAATGATGTCCCATACACTAATATTCCATTTTCCGAAGTGGTGGTAGTTTCATTTTGACATGCAAAGTATTGTAATTGGGAATAAATAATATTTGAATTTGAGTTTAATAACTTCCTACAAATACAAATAGCTCTACTTCCTACAAAATAATTCCTACAAATAGCTTATCTTAGAAGCTAGTGCCTAAGTTGTACTAACAACAATGTTAAGGAATGTTTATCACAGGATTAAGTTTCATTTAATGTTTATTGTCTCATCTAGCTGAGTCCATGATATGGTAAAATTTTACTGAAAGCCTTGGCATAATGTTTATGCCAAGGCTTAATATAATACTAATAATTGATATTAAACTAGGTTGAGTAAAAGCATACTTTAATTTTCCTAATATCTTTCAGAAAACTGCAGATCGATGAAACTAGCTGTAGTTAGTTTCCATAATTTTAAAATCCAATATCACAGGATTCATATCTTACATTGATTTGCAATGAACATATATGGAACATCCTACTCTATAACTATGTTTGTTTGATATTTATATATTATAATAGACGTAATACGCCACAGTTTCAAGGTCAATTGTATGCATCGATCTAAATAAATTTGATCAGACTATACTGTATCTGACCTTTTTGGTGACACCTGATGATTTTTTTGAACCGGGCGCGACCATTTTACAGGGAATCGTTGGTAAAGGCCGCTTTATAAGCGGATCTTTGATAATTTTTCGCCGCCTAGAGACGGCTGTGGATGATGTGTTGCTGACTTGGGAACTAGCCCAGCGCCTCGCCAGGAGGATAGTCAGACAGCCGACGACCGCTGGTAAGAAGAATACAACAAAAGGTCCACTCTCATTTTCGGTACAACTCATCACTCACATGATAAAATGCCACAATTCAATATTTTGATCCACACCACACAAAATTCGATTGCCTTGTATTCCCTTAATCCTCTGACACTTGCACTTTTGACATATTAGTGGTATAGTAGTGTCATTCTCATTCGTGTTGCTATATGTAAGAATTATGCTCGCAAATTCATTTGTCATCTTTCTTTAATTTTGTGATATATATGCAATGATATCAATGAAAACATATCTCAAAAAATGTATTTAACTTTAAAATTATCCTTTCCTGAACTATTTATACATATCCAATTTAATAACTTGTCAATGTAAACATTTCTGTCAAAAAAAATCCGCGAAATTTTATTTGTACTACATTTTGAATAAAAACTTCAATTCTAGAAATGTACTCTTTGGAGTCTTTGGATGGTGCAACAAAAGTCAAAGTGACAGATATCTTTGCAAAATCGATCGATTGCACGAATGCCGGGTTTAATATGTAGATTTACAAAAATGTTAAAGGAAATTGTGATAACAAAGCCCTTATAAAAAATTAAACAATGTCCTTTACTGTTCTCTGTACGTTTGTACTTACATTCTACGTTGTAATATGGTTTTTTGACGCTTTTTTCAAAGTAAGATCTAATTGTACTTTGCATAAACGTTGTTTTGATGTTTTTAACTAACTTGCACTTATTTGTCGTAAATTGCTTACAGAGTTGTATGCACTACCCGTACTATGCATTTTTGGATGGAACCGGATTCAGAGTTGGTATACTAAATTTTTCCTGGACCACTACTGCATTTAATAGATGCATATATAGATGGAGCAAGAACCTTACCCGAATTTTGAAAAAATGGTTCAACTTTGGCTACATGTTTACTATTGGATTGTTCCTGCCATTTTCAATATGGACCTTAGCTTCTTTTATATTTGAACATTTCTATGAAACAATAGAACTGAACAGTGTTCCAGAAGTCAAAGCTATGCTTCCGGGAGTCAACATCCCCACCACGGATTTCTGGGTCTACTTCCTTGCTATAGCTTCGAGCAGTATTTTCCATGAACTCGGCCATGCTCTAGCAGCGGCTCAAGAAGATGTACAAGTCATCTCAATGGGTATTTATGTCTTTACCATTATACCTATAGCTTATGTGCATCTAAACACTGAACATCTCAACAGTCTCGCTGTGACAAAACGGTTGAAAATATACTGTGCAGGAGTTTGGCATAATGTTGCAATGGCTTTCATAGCATTACTACTATTTTTTGGTGCCCCTATCCTGTTCAGCATTGCTTATCAAACAGATATTGGTGTGCGAGTAACAGGTTTCACAGATGACTCCCCTTTAAAAGATGTCAGGGGATTGGAAAAAGGTGACATTATTGTTAACATCAATGGCTGTGATATAAAAAATGCTAATGACTGGTCGTACTGCCTGCATGTAGCTCATGATCGTTATGGGATATGTACTAGTGCAGAATTTGTTGCTCAAAATGATGAAATAATGATGGAGACCATAAAAGAAAATGATGTAGTTGAATGTTGTAGGAAGGATGATTTCTACAGTTTCTGCTTTGAATACATGGAGCCTAAAGGGGTTGTTGATTCAGTGTTACCAGGACAGTATTCCTGCTTAAGACCTAGAGATATGGTGAAGAATAAATTGGTGAAGTGTACTGAAGCGGCTGGCTATGCTTGTCCAAGGAGCATGCACTGCTTGAAACCGTCACTAAATAATCACACATATCTAGTGATTGTTGAAAGGAAAGACAACAATGCAGTACTTTACTTAGGGCTGCCCTATGACATACACAAAACTGTATTTATAGATCAGTATTTTCCCAGAAATGCACTATGGTCATTTTTCTCACCCACACAGTTTGAAAAACTACTAAGATACATTTTTATATTTTCTTTGGGTATAGGGTTTTTGAATGTCCTTCCATGTTACAAAACAGATGGTCACCACATAGCGAGAAATCTGATTCAAGTGATAGCAAAATGTTTGAATAAGAATGGTGACTTTGTAACATTCTTTACTGTATTCACAATTATCGTGGGCACTGGGCTCACAGGGCCAATATTGTTGTACTTATTTTATAAAGCAGTTTATGTAGATGATTAATTTATTATAGTTGTGGTAGAAGTTAAAGTATCAGACTTTTTACTGTCTTTTGTTGTTTTATATTAAATGATATTAACATAGGAATTCTTTATGTTATTCAGTAAATTTATGCATACATTATTCAGAATGCCATGAGTGCAATGTCCAGATTGAGGGCTCATAGCTGTAGGTACTCAAGAAAGAGGAAAGTATGCTTGCCTGGCAGCATATTTTCAGCACATATAAGCTAGTTTTTGTACGCCCATCTCGTACAAGCTTACTTTCTCTTTGAGACCAACATAGGTGAGTTTGCTCTCCTTTTCGCATGTGCACTAAAAATATGCTGGTTAGAAAAATCCATTAAATCTATTAGAAGTATCTCATCACATTTAATCAGTTGAGAAATAATTATAAATCATACAATAAATGCTAAGTCTTGGTTGGTCTCAAAGTCAATTATATAATCTTGTTTGAGTGGCTGACAAATAATGCCCAACTTGATAATGTGGCAACTTTAGGTCCTATAGTTTTTTCATAACAATATCATGCAATAGACGGTTGTATCAAGTCAAAATCAGAACACAGTTAACACAATACACTTCTCCTTGAAAACAAAAACCTAATATGTATACATAATTATTACTACTGTGTGAGTGTACTACTCATCTCTGCCTACCTCTTCATAATTATAGGTGTGATGTTACGTTTTTACGTTTATGTATACATTTACCTGCATTTTCTAGAGCTGTGGTGCATGTTATACATATGTGTGTTAGATAATCCATTATATAGTCAACATTTAGAATTGTAAGTTATTCACATAATGGTTTTACACTTAATAATTATTTACAAACTATTAACTTCAGTATTTCAGCATATATGATTAAACAATATGTAGAGGTGGAATTTAATAAACTCCTAACTCATACTCATTTTGTTTTATTTTACAACTGTCTAAACTAAGTCCACAAAACATAGTGATTTGATAATATTTATGCTCCTTATTTAATTTGCAAATATGTAAAATAGTTACTCACAGTCACCCAGGATTGATAGGGTGAGATGTACAATAGGCATCAAGAAAATCCTTGTATCCCTTAGTTTTTTGGTGTTACACAAGAATAAGGAAATAAATTTTAGTCACAAATCAGCTACACTCCTCTCTCTACCTTTCGAGGAATACAGGCAAAATGGTTTAAAAAAATATCCATGCAGAGGACCTGATGTAATTTAGTTAACCTTAAAGCTGTATCTAATTTTAAATATTATATACAAAGTCACTGTTTGTAACTAATCAAGATACCTTTTCTATACATTATTACTGTAACTGCAGAATATTACAAGGTTAAAAGAAAAACCCAGTCACACAATAACTTACACTTATTTAATAGATACATGAATATATTTCGATTGCACTTAATTTAATTTTAAGTAAAATATTTTCATTATTGTCATATTCAGGCAATTCACACATCCACCTGATCTCAAACTTCTCAAAGAAGGAAGACCCTGTACTAAGGTGATCAGATGGCTGCTAAGCTACTTAATCAACTAATCAACATACATAGATAATTTAATTTTACAATCATATACATAAAAAATACTATTTCTTGTAACACAAATATTTCTACTGAGCAAGGATTGAACCTACCAGCCTCAGCTTAGCAGCCAGTTACACTAACTATTGGATAAATAGGTTGGTTATAGTGGGCAGATGTCCATTACATATTTTTATATGAAAGTATTGCCATCAGAATCTTATTTTTGTAATCAAATGGATAGCTGTTTATTTTTACTAATTAATCTAACTATCACAAACAAGATTGGATAATAATTAAAGACTAGCACTAACGTTTTGATATCTGTTAACTTCTGGAACCAATTCCAAGATCAGATACTATCACTCAATGCCAGTGATTTTTGCAGGTCCTTAAGAGATTTTCTTCCATAATACAACAACGATTTAATTGTAGTTTCATCAGTATGGTGTTTGTTATTTTTGAAGTCTGTTCTAGCCCAATCCTTGAGCTCAGTTCGTGTGGTCTCATTGGGCACCTTTCGTAAAGTGCGGAAGATATCCCTGTATAATTTCAAGACTTCTTGACGTAGTAGGAACTAAAATTATTGCATAAAATATTAGTAAATTCTAAATTCAATCGTTAATTCAAGTGTCCATTAATCGGAACAAAATAATAAATAAAATCCAGAAGAATTAAACACTAACGTAATGGAAATGAAATAGCTAAGAAAGTAATTATTTACTATTCTGTACCTGTTTTAAATTTAAGGTCGCTTTAGGTAGTTTTGACGACATAATACAGAAAGTTTTAGAAGCATTAAATTATATAATTTTTGTCAGGAACACATAGCAGTAAACAGCGACATTCTTCGTTATTATGACAGATGACAGCGATCAAGATCAAGACTTCAGAAATTTGACGATCACCTGTTTGTTATCAAAAGTATTTCAAGATTTATTTTTTATATGTGTAAAAAAGAGAGGCTATAATGCTGCAATTTATTACCATATTTTTATACGGCCATAGAGAGCAGCCTATATTTATATTCTAGATATATGGAAAAGTCATTGAAACGAAAACTGGAAAATATATGTGAAATGCGCAAGCACCGTATGATAGGTTCCGTCATTTAAAATGCCGAAAATAATATATTAGTAGAAAGTGAAAATTATTTAATATTTAAAAGTTAAATCTTCAACTTTTAATCTATCCAAAGTTTAAAAAGTAACATCACTGTATATCTAATTCATTTGGACCAGTGTTGCCAACTTGGGCTTTTTTCCCTATAGCGGGAATATAATTGCATAGGGGTCTTATTAGGGGGATAAAACATTTCAAGTTCCAAGTAGAAAATAAGGGGTTTTTAGCGGTTTTTGACATTACTTTAGGGGGTAATTTTTTTTTGTTATCACTGATTTTCACGTATCTTCTAACATATATTAATTATATTTTAAGGTATTATATAAGTTATAATTAAGGTAAGAAGAGGTAGACAGAGGAGTATAGAAAACTCCCACGTTTCACCAGTTACGTATACCTTACACTATGGAATAGATGGTGAGCATATTGCCGTACTCCGGACACATATCCAGACTCCGAGCCACTATTAGAAAATCTAAATTACAAAAATTTAATGGTGCCCGACCCGGAACTCGAACCCAGGACCTCCAGATCGGCAATAGCACTTGCAACCAACACGACCAACGGGACAGTCACCAACTGATTATCATTATCTTAATAAACGTAATGTCACGTCGGTAATCCCCGGAGAGGTAGGCTGAAGAGTGTAAGATGCTCCCACGTTTCATTAGTTACGTTTCTGTCCCCCTATGGAATAGCTGATGAGCCTATTGCCGTTCACCATACATAGATCGGGCACACATCAAGACTCCGAGCCACTATTGAAGAATTTAAGTTAGAAAAATACTATAGTGCCCGACCCGGAATTTGAACCCAGGGCGTTTGAATCAGAATCTCGATCAGAATCGATGGAATTTCTATATGAAATTTTTAGTAGCAGCTCGAAGGCTGGATTTATCCCCAGTTCTTGTCATACACTCACCACCAATTCCATAGTGGGACACAAACGCAACGGTGGAAACGTGAGACCGCAACACCCTCTTCTGCTTACCTATTTGGGGATTACAGGCGAGATGTTGCGTTTGTTACATTTATATTTATGTAGTTTAGAGCTGTTCATATACTATTTTTTTTAATAATAAGTAGCCAACATACTGTACGACTGCAGGAATTAACAAAGTCGGAAGTGGAAAAGTATCTTTTTTCAGTACGGCCAAATGAAGTTTTTAAGATAAAAAAAATCAACATAAGACCGTGGATTTGTATAATATTTGGTATGATGATATAGTTTTTAGTACTCTAAAAGATAATTTAGTAAAAAAGTGTAAATTTAAACAGGAAAGTAGAAATAAGGCATATATCAAATTTAAACAATGTCGGTAGTACCATATCCGATATTAACTTATACAAG
>DWFO01000468.1:0-20373 GCA_018246595.1 Mimoniades nurscia nurscia
GTGAAACGTGGGAATGTTCTACATTCCTCTGCCTACCTCGTCGGGGATTACAGGCGTGAAGTTACTTTTTTTTTTTTAATAAATGAAATTACTTTCAGTATAATGATAATTTCCCTCAATTCGAAATAAGAAATAACCAGGATGCAGTAATCTTCTGATTTGTGATACAAAATTGGAACTACACTCTAATAATAGAAACAGATTCCATTCAAGAAAATTGCAATACAATGAAAGTGTAATTAGTGAAAATAATATCGTGTTAGAGTCGCCTCGGGCGGTTAAAGTGCATGCAGAGATAATAAAGGAGTGGCCACGAGAATGACGTTTTTAAAATATTACCGGTTATATTTGTTCCAGTCCACAATATTTTCTAACATTTGTCATAGGTACAAATTTGCGTCCGGGCACATTCCATCTAATGCCGGCATCGAATTACGCTAACTCCAATCATTCCAAAAGACGTGAGAGGAAGGTTCCTCTTCTTCTTCTCTAGGATTTCTTTGCGGCATACGACTTACAGCAATTATCAACATGCGATCCCTATGGCAATCTTCCTCACTATACCTATCACAAAAAATTACAGAGCCTATATGCCCAGCGGCCATGTGATTCTTCGCGATTTGTTGAAGTTTGATAGCAAATAATCTTCGAAAATTCTTTGCAGTGAACACACTATCAAACGACAAGCATTTGCAATCTACCATGTACAGGATGTAGAAATAGGCATGTACAAGCTGTTAACGACAATTACAATTGATTTAGGTGTAGCGGAGGTACTTACCCAGGTCGAACCGTACAACGGAGCTGTGACACTCAGTATATTATCACGATTGTGGCATTCAATGCGTCTACTTCACTCACGGAAACAGTTCATTTGAATTTTTTTACGCCTCTTGCCTTCCCTCTACCGCAAAACGAACTAAATTGGACTGAATAGTGTGACGTCACGCCGCTGCGGTTGTAACTTTAATTTTGGGCAATGCGAAGACGCATAGCGTGTTTACACATACATATGTTGAAGAATTTTGAGAAGTTGTACAAGTTTCTCCATGCTATATTTAATGATACAGCCCGCTTACACAGATTCGATGTATAGATAAAAATGTTTTAAAATCTAATTGTAAACACAAAGTAGACAAATAAGTTTTCATTCTAATGTGGTGCGAGATAATAACATCCTCGCTAAATCTCAATTTTACTCAAAAAATATTACTCTACAATAGGTATACATATTATCTATTCTAGAAACATGTTGTCTTACATACTTGGTGTGATCGTCAATTATTTTATCGTTCCGTTTCTGATCAGGTGAAAGTTAAAGTCCATTGTCTGCCACGCTGGCCAAATGTAAATTGGCAGACAATTTAGATGCACTGCTTTTCAAATAAATTACGTAACAAAACGAAATTGGACGAAATATCTCGTCTCATGGCCCTCGAATAAGACGGCATTAAACGCTACATTTACTGTATAATGGTGCTGTAACAACAACTACAATCTCATTAAGACAATTCGAATAGACTAGAATTGAAGTCGATAAAAGTTAGAAAGAGCTACTAGGGGATACATAGACAGATTATTGGGTACAAGTTTCCTCAGCATATATGTTTTATTGCAGTAATTTGTGAGGTCTGGAAGTAACATTCATTGGCATGTCGTTTTAAAGAAAATGCATCTAGACATGAGCGTTACGTAACAACTTTTCATACTGGTACCATTATTTTTGACGCGACAATATTTTCTATTAGTCACGTGTATTCATAATATTATTTCATTTCATACTTTTACAATACTGTCTGCCTCGATGGTAGTGTTGGATTCAAGCGTGACTGCCCATCAAGATGTCCTGGGTTCGAATCCTGGATCGGGCACTTTTGAATTTTTCTTAGTTTTTCTAGTAGTGGCTCGAAGTTTGGATATGCACCCGGTGTATAGTAATTCCATGATGAAACATAAACGTAACCGATGAAACGCGAGAGTGTAGGTACTACACGCCTCTGCCTACCTCCTCGAGGATTACAGGTGATGATGTTACGTTGCTTTCCAATACCTAGCCAACTTTTTACGCTTTAAGACTTTTACCAAACAAAACTACCTATTGTGTATACAATGCAGCAACACATTTCACAGTTCGTCGGTTCTAGAATAATAATACACAGTTACAATTTATCATTCGACCTTCTACTCTTCCTATTTGTCTAAACTAACCAACGAAAAGGCGATATTACGATTTCAATGCTTAAGGTTGTTGGCGTCTTAAATTGAATGAATTCATATAAAAATCAATGCCATTTCCGTCATTTACTTATACACGTTGGCGAGTGGGTCGGAAATTACGTAACTGGTCGGTTATTAGGTTTTTGTCTACGTAATACACACTCGTATCTACGATCATTATCTGATTACTTATTTGTATTACTTTTACGAAGTCCGAGAATTATATATCTGTTGTTCATATCTACATACAACGTCACCATCATCATTATCAATATCATTATTTACCCTTTTATTAATCCACTATTGGATTAGGATCTCCTCTCAGAATAAGACAATACCAACGAAACCCCATTCCAGTATAAGAAGATATAATTTACCGGTCGCAGGAACCTCTGTGCCAGTGATTATAAATGCAAACTAAGTACCATTTATTTTTGGTACAAACACTTTCCTCATCATCATCGGCCTCTTGCCGTCCACTGTTGGACATAGGCCTCTCCTGAGGGGTTCTTCCCGTAATCCCCACGCTGGGCATGTGGGTTAGGGATCAGGAAACATAGCTAGCAATATAAACACTTCTCTTGCTATAATATATCATAGTCACCACCGCAGGCTGCTGAAATATAAATGAAACCTTGATCTTACTTATATGTAGACACCAGTGTAACCACAAAATCGTTCAATACAATTTTCTCAACCAATTCCCAAGATCATGGCGAGTTTATTTGAACATAATCGGTAAATTGTTTTATAATTTTTTACCGCATTGCCAAACTATAATTTTCAACAATAAACATAACAATAAAATTACAGACTATACCAACGTGTTTTCTTACACCGCACGTGACTGCGCTCGTACAACTATAACTCATACAATAAGCCGGCTATCCTTGAACTCATCGGTTCATTTCAAACAATATGTATCATAGTTAGGTGCTCCAAGCGATTGAAGTTTTGCAGATTTTTTTGGGAAATGGGGAAAATGGGAAAAGTAGATGCGTTAAAAATATACATACATAAGGATTATTACTATTTATTAACAGTCTTATAATTGACTGGGTAGTAAAAAAGTTACGAGAGGAAATCGTTTATTTTATTGCTTTGTATATGAACGGAGGCCGTGTGAGGGACTGTGATCTGCGATCCTCAACCAGCATGCCCAGCGTGAGGATTATCGTCAAAAATCTTGTGGACGTCGTCAACACTGTCCGAAATAAACCAAACACACGGTCACCCTACACCCTACTCATAGGCAACCCTGTTATTAACTTCGGCGTATGTACAAACGTATAATTAACAAACTACTTTTCGTTTAGATCGAATTAAACCGAATGGTGTTTAAAAATATGCTTTCAAAGTCATCAGTAATCACTGTCAGAGGCCGATCGTAACGATCTCATTGTTTCTAATATCGTTTGTCAAAATCAGTCTGTGATTCATTTTGGAAGTGGTTGCAGAAACAAAAAATTAAACTCGTCGGTAACTTACATTTCTTTGTTTTAAGCTTCCATCGATTTAAGTTTAAATTGTAAGCTCATTTAATTTTTTATATATATTTGTATTTGCACGAGTAAATACATATTATAATAAGAACGGTTTCAGTAAAAACAAAAGAGCAAAGAGCTGATATTTTTTATTGGTTTATTAAAATGTCGCTGTGTTATTATTCTATTATGGAATTAGGACATAACTTGACTGAATATTTTAACACCGCTCTGCTACGCACAAACTTAGTTTATCAAATATTAAAATTGAAGGCACATCTCAGGATAGCGTCCTGGCGGTAGGTCTCTCAGCGCTCGCCTATCTCTCATCTCCTGTCAAGACTTACGCACGCTTCGTTTATGCCTTGGTAATGCGATCTCCGTCACACGCTTTGAGAATAGTTACGTTACTGGTTAGTATCGCGTTACGCGTAAATCATTCTCCAAGTTGCCGTGTTACAAATCGTTCACTTGAATTATTTCCGCCTTGCGACTTCAATAGCCTTACTAATGTGACGTATTATATGAACTACAAATAAATGATTCGATACATTTTTGTTACTTTGGGTGAATAAGTTAGAATTAGATGCTTCGTATTTTGTACATTTTCCAAATTTTGCATGAAAATTATATTTTAAATTATTTTATTATTATTATTTTATCATTGCGCCTGCTACTTCAGCGGGTTAGGCAGAAAGCGTTGAGCGCCTGATATCTTCATTCCTACTGACCCGACATGCTTTGGCTATGGATAATATTTAAACTCAAATAAAAATTATGTCACATCAAATTATTGTAATGATGAGACGTATTAAAGGTTTATTGTAAACAAACCAGTAACGGAAAATAAATATTATCTTAAAGTACTGACTGAGATCCCAAACATTTGTCTAATAACTTGCTAACACTAATGATTAGAAGTAAGTACTTATAATATAACGCATGTTAAATACTTCATCAACTGGAACTTTCAACGCATAATTCAAACTATTGCCTCGCCGTCCTTGTATTAGAACACATACACTATTAAAGTAATTCATAGATTAGGAGGTTCTCCCGTTAAGGCAACTCGATAGCGTTCGCAAGCAACGGTTTTGAATTTCATTCGGTTCCACCCTTTAACGACGCGAGCACAGGTCTGTCCGTAACTGGAGGCCGCTTGAAACTTTTGCGCTACACTATTAAGGATTTATTGTTAACTTGCCGGAATCGTCACCCAACAGGATGTAATAAATATTATATAAACACTATAAACATGATACGGCATCGTAATGACTGTCTGTAGCTAGGAAATGCTCCCATGATTGCTATTTGCACGGCTATCAATATATTTATCCATATAGTCGTCGTTGTTTACAGATACTTTGTGCGAACGCGTCAAGAGGTGTTATAAGACCTTTTAATCGATCGAATTCTTTAACATTAATTACTTCAGTCAAGAAAACCATATTTATATATCGTACCGTGTTTTGATCGCAATTAATAGCCGTGTTTATTTTAATATTTTATTACGTTTCAAACTGAAACTTTATTTAATACGTAAAAAACCCTAAAGAGGTAGACAGAGTAGAGTAAAGTTTAGTACACTCCCAGATTTTACCAGTTACGTTTACGTCCCACAATAAAATTGATGGTGAGTTTATTGTCACACACCGGCCACTACTGAAAATCTAAATTTGAAAATCAATAGTGCTCGATACGGAACTTGAACGTAGGAACTCTCGATCGGGAGTCGCGTTTGCAACCGACATGACCAATAAGGCAGTCAAGGCAAGTTTTTAATAACAATTTATTGAATGAATTGAAGAAAATCTTTAAGGCCTAATTTCTATAAAGAGCACGAGAATTTTACTTACATATTCAGTTCATTATATCGGCATACGAAATTAACCGAATCGACTCGAGTGCTTAAAAGCGAAAATTTTATTAAATCTATGCACCACCATTCCAATGTTAAAAAACATTATAATAATATAGCGTGTGTAGACTTGATTAGGCATCATGCGAACGGCAATTTACATAGCCTGTAGATGTTATAATAAAAGTCCGAGGGAATTTAAGTTTTGTGCTTTCCAAGTTTTCAAGAGAATTTTAAATTAGTTCAAGTCGGTAGTGGCTTTCAGTATAATTTTAACATTTATATACAGTTTGCGGTACCACGGTTCACGGCTACCTTCCGATGTGACGTCACATATGTACGTCCAATTCCATTATGGATTCCAGTACCTACTTGTATATCTATTGTTGTGTGTCTCCGTTTAGAGAAAAAATCCATAAGGATTAGGCTACGCTACTTAATTGCAAAGTAAACAGACTACTACATATAAGTCAAACCGTCCATTACGTCAGTTGTGGCTTTGTATAATTAAAGCTTCATTTATAATAGACTATTCATGTTAATGTCAATCAGTATTAGATACGATTAAAATACCACAATTGTGTTTTTTCGTACATCACATAGCTGGTATGTTGCATTTCATTTGATACTTTTAATTTTCTGTCAAATCAAAGCATCTTCTTGTCGGCGTGTATAAGAATACACAATTAATTTCTTTTCGTTTTGTACTTGTTTCTTTTGTTCAAGGTCAGCTTATTAAGCCTGCGTGACTCGTAACTAATGATTAATAAAAAAGGGCTAAGATACTTTCGAAGGCTGGTCAAAAGTGGGAAATGCAGAGGCTAAACTGAATGCAGTGGTTAGATATGTTTAGGTATATCGTTAATATGTTAAAGAAGATCTCAGTACATTTTTACATACTATCATGTGAACACAAAGAAGGCGTAGTCTGTATTATGGTAACCAGACGCCTGGTGAAACTACACATATGTACATAAAAATATTAATCTTAGGAGTGAACCGAATCCACTACGCCGGCTCAGACAGCCAGGGTCACTAGCGACTATGCCAACGGGACAATCGAACATAAATTTGACATCGTAGTAATATATAGTTCATATTTTTCAATGGGCAGTTCGAAATAAATAACTCTATCTTACTTTATTATATGTATACATTTTCATACACCCATAGCAATTATCGAATTATATACATTACACCTGTCAACTACATGAGTGACAGCTTCGACCGTTAATTTTGCTTTCTGTTTTAACAAATTGTAACGCTCCAGGGCTTGACGGTGTTGCATATCCAAGCGATGTTTTAGTCCAAGCACCGTGGAACATGTCATCTTTTAAACTACACTAATGTCTTTTTTATAAGTTTTGATATTTCTCAGAAGCATATCAAGAGTTTTAAAGAATCAAGTACAGAACTGTAAAGACGTAGATATTTGTTGGTCGATACTCTCAGCCTACCTCGTAAGAGACCGGGCGTGTCGATATACATCATTTTTTATATAGTAACATCTTCTATATAATAACATCTTCTATATAATAACATCTTCTATATACAGAATAACATCTTCTATATAATAACATCTTCTATATACAGAATAACATCTTCTATATAATAACATCTGTTATATAATAACTTCTGTTATATAATAACATCTGTAATAAAAACATCTGTAATATAATAACATCTGTAATATAATAACATCTTTTATCATTACGTAACAGAAAAGCTTTTTGAAAACAAGCGATAACAATTGTTTGTTCAGTGTTTTGTGTAATAGGCAACTATGAGGTAGGCGGATCGGTCTGGGCTTTCAATTTATGATGGAAGTACCTAGTAGGAAAAGAATTGATTCGGTCTGCAAGTCGATCCATTAGAATGATTGCTGCACCATCGCACTGCGTAATATTATACCTTCATTCAAACCGAAGTGTAAGACCTCTTTCACACCGAACTCGCTGGTCTGACTGTTTGACTGGTGGCGGTCGATCTGTTGTTTTAAACTGCCCTAAAAGCCAAACAAAGTTTAACGACGAGCTGCTTATATTGCTCCCCGAAGCACTGTTTGATCAGTTCTAATTATTAGCGATTGTAAATTATTACAACCTAATTTATAGTAACTAGATTGGTTCATTTTTCCATTTAAAATATGTATGAAAATGATAAGGCAATAAATTCACAATTTATTAAACCCATAAATAGTATAAATGACTTTAGAAAATATTAAAAACATTGTCGCTGAAACTTAATTTATGTCTTGCGAATAGGTACTTGAAGCAACTGAAAGTGAAATGAAAAATCCATATTTCACACGAAAATCGTCCTAATATTCTTTAGTTTAAAGTACACATTGTTTAGTTGTTCTAGGGTTGTCACCATCATGTCACGTAATGTCAATCTTCTCATACTGTGAGAACCCTTCCTGTTAAAAAACCTGGATACCCTTTGCTGATATATTATAAATATTAATTCGTCGTGATTTGCGCAAGCAATAATGTAGACCTACGTAAGAATTATATAAATAAATAAAATATTCGTATGTTAACCACACCTCTTATAAATCATGCTTACATGTAAGGACGACCTTATTTAAGGATTGATGAGTTATATGTTCAATTTTACGATATCTATAGTAGCAGCCCTTGGCAAGTTGGAAGCGATTGTTCAAATTCAGTGGCCGTGGTGATAATAATTCACTTTTACGAGCAGCGAGCGCCGCCGATGCGTCTGCGACTCCGCCTTAGAAATTGTTCTAATGGCGTATTATCGTGCACCATCTCTTGCTCAAATGCATATGCTAGAGAACAGCTCTTTTCCAAAACAGTTATTTGAGCTGAAAGCTTTTGTTTCATTTGCGTCCATTGTTTTTTGATTTCTCAGATTTGCGGGTCCGTTGGCTGCGATATAAGCGCCTCTTCCATCTTAAGACTTTTTGTAAATTACTAATCATTTTTTTAATATTCTAAATCTAAAAATTAGTAATCAAAAATTAGTAGCTATTAAAGACGCTGGATTCTATTACAAAACGAATCAGTTCAAATTCACGAAGTTATATACTTTTGTATATATATACTTTTACATGTTACGTAAGGAGCAATCCTCCTTCGCTGCAGAGTAGATTCCCAATCCACAGGCAAATTAGACTTCGACGTCCCGTTTATAGATGTTAAAAAGGTCGTAACATAAACTTTTTCAATTTTCACCTGCAGTTATAGTCGAACATAAAGAGGGAAAATAGTCCCGCACAGGTAAATATTTTGAGAAAGTTGACGACGCCTGCGGGTCGTGCAAATGTAGCAACTTGATAAGGGCGTTTGATATAAAATATATGTAAACACCTCTTTTCCAGAGCTCGGAATGTTCCGAGAGAGAATGTTGTCGAATATTTTGTTTTAAACTTAGACATTGCTACTTCTCACACAATATGAAACGTTTGGGCTGTCTAATAAGTTGACGATAGTTTTTTGCAGAAATTATCTATTTTAAAAATCGCAATTTGTCTTCATTGAATTTCGAAAGTGGTTGTTCTCTAAAAAGCAATAAAGTCAAGAAAACTATAAACGTTTTTCCTTTTTTTGTAGCATTATTCGAGTATATACCATCAAAATCTGTTTTAGCATTCCGCAGTAAGGCAAGCATCACTTTTCAGAATTGAAAAGGTTAAGGGTAGATTAATTAAAGTCAAATGTTGACGTTCAACTTAGATTAAACAACGTCCTGCTTCGTTTTGTAAATCATTCACCTTTCAGTGTCGAAGATAAATCTTATAAAATAGTAGCTCTTCGATTACGTTACATTGCTAACGACTAAATAAACGTAATTAAAACTTTTTAAATTGGACGCTGTCTAATTTCTTTTTTAATTTAAACTCGACTTGGCTAATTTCGTCAGCGCTACGGGGGTTGACACACCCTCTATTGTAAGTCTTTCGGCCTTTGTATTGAAAAAAAATCAATTTGTAAGAGATATACTCTTTACAGGGAAACTTTTCTTACTAAAGAACAAAAGGTCCCAATTCAATAAGGAAAGCCAGTATATTGTACAGTGCTGTTAAAATGCGTATTGGTATCCGACTGGTCTAGATGGCGCTAATGTTAATGCGAACTGGTAACGAGTAATGCGGAAACAATAAGTTTAGTGTCCCGCGAAACACGGAAACACTTTATAATTCAAATAATATTTATCGACACCTGGTCCCCAACCTCACTATTACTTCAGAGCCGCAGACGTTTTGTGATAATAACATGTTCTAATGAAATATCGATTCGAATTGGCGTATCACTGGTAGTTTTGGACATGAGGTGGGTAATAGCTATGAATTCAATTCGAGAATGGTAAAAATTCAGTGATAATGAACTGCGTCCCTATTTGACCAACTAATTAAAGTTTATTATAGAGTTTGTAGAGAAATATTTGACAGCTCTAAAATGTTGACATTTAATAATATCATCGTAGCAAAATAGTGATGTAGTGATATTAAATAGGTACAAATATCCACTATCTTTATTCGCAACTGTAAAGATTGAATAGTATTGTATTTCAATGCCAGAATAAATAATGAGTCACAAAATATAAAAGCCTTAGCTTGAAGCCTTTCAAATTCTATAATAATAAACGCTATGTTCTATATAATTAAAGTTTATATTTACTGTCATCGTAAAACACTACAGTGTTTTTTTCTTCTATAGATCATCATTTAGCACTTTTAAGTTCCGTTTTTGGAAGCAGAACTTCATCTTTAATAGGTAGGTCTACGGCCTTGGGAGTGCCCAAGGCCGTAGACTTGTACTCTAAGTGAAGGTTGACAAAACACAGATGACCTAGGCAAAATTATCGAGAATTTTAACAGTTGGAACAAGAGACATTCAATTTTAAAAACCCACATAAATTTGTGTAATGGTACCAAAATTCGAATTAAAATATGTACAAATAAAAACAGATATACATGAATATTTTTTAAAACCAAAATTTAGTGTTTGACGTGTTCCCTCAAGTTGCACTTCCCCATTGCAAACTCTCTTAGTGTTGCTTCGCTTAACAGATAGTTTTACGACATTCCGCAGTGACCAAGTTACTCGTACAAGAATTTCAAAACCCGGAACGCTGTATTCACTAATTTTAAACGTAACATCAGGTCTGTAATCCGTGAAGAGAAAGCCACACTTCCACATTACACCAGTTACGTGTACGTCCCATTACGGAATAGATGACTCTATTGCATAACACCGGGCACAAATACAAATTCCGAGCCACTTCTAGTAAATTTAATTTAGAAAAATCTATACTCGATATGTAATTTGAAGCTAGTCTTTCTATCAGCAGTCGCGGTTTATAATCAGTTGACAAAATTAAATAAAATTCATTCAAAGCCAACTAACTAGTCACAATTGAATACCATTTTCACACTTCAAAGTAAGAGTCGGAGAGAGACTTAACCGATTTCTGTCTAAGAAATCCATTAACTGGACACCAGAAGCATGTTAATTAAGAAGTGCCGGCTAAAGTAAGCCCGTAAAATGTATTGTAACTTGTGAACACAGTAAAGAAAGTCTTAAACAAACACCACGAAATTTGTTATCGAGCCTTAGAAAATTAAGCTAGCGTTAAATCTGGGTACCTACGTTTTATTTTTCCAGTAACAATGTTTTATATTCATTTAATTTATTTACAAATAAAAAGCAACTTCACGCCTGTAATCCCCGAAGAGGTAGGCAGAGTAATGTAGAACATTCCCACGTTTTACCAGTTACTTTTAAGTCCCACGATATCTTTACAAATAAAGATATGCGATATGTGTTTTAATTATTATTATACCAACAAGCCATGTCTCGTACGGGCTAGGCAGACGGCACAGACTGCCAAATATCTCTATCTTCACAAACCTGACTTGTTTTAATGTGTTTCAACTGAATTAAATTGATAGCGCTTGACGTGTCAGCGTAGTAAATCATCATTAACATCAGCTTGTATATGTTTACAGCTGGTACTATGTTTCCCCTGAGGGGTTTCTGTCCATAATCCCCGCGCTGGGCATGACGAACGTATAACACGACTTCCTGTACCTAGGGGTAGATAGCACGCTTAAGAACAAAAGAACAAAAACATTACGAATGGTTAATACTTAAAACATATGTATATATGAATACGTTTTACTAGTAGATATTTATATAGATCGAGTCTTCGTATTAGTAACTGGTGAGTCGTGGTTGAGTACTCATCTGCCTACCTCTTCGAGAGGTGATTCTCTTCAAGGCAGCTCCTTGGTTACAGGCATTATGTTACCAGTTTCCATACAATAACAGCTTTTATATATCGACGTTTAAGAGTTAAGTAACTTTCTAATACGCCTTAGTAAATTATTATTTATTTTCTTGTTACGTTAATAAACAAGCTTTTGTTATGTGCCGTAGATGGTAAGAGTATATTAATACGCGTTTTACGCCTCTCGCTAGCTTTACGACTCTACTTCTGCTGACCAAGGTATCAAGTATAATCGTGCCGCCAGATGTGTGTGAAACATAAAAACTTTATAGACAAATATAAAGTCTTAGGGGTTCATCAGGAGGCAGTAGATGGTGTCCGGATCGCGAAACGATGGGACCACAATTTTATTGCTTGTTACGCATCATAAACACGCCCGGGCACCGATAGTGGTACACCCGAATTTATTTTTTCATGATGTGCATAAAAGTTGTTTAACAGCCACCTCGGAGTTACTCTGCACTGGGGCGATACGGATAAATTGCCGCGTTATTAAACAAAATGTTTTGGTAAACTTTCGTAAAGTTGTATGAACGAGGGTTCTAAACGTAATATCACGCCTGTAAGCTGATATCTCGATGTAACCTCGTAGATTTCCTGATATTCACTCAACAGTTCATCGGGAAAGTTCTAGAAATTCACCTCAAAAGTTCTAAGTCGTTGAGGGTATTGCAGCTTAAATTTACTATAAACATGTCACTTTTGTATCAAATCTCCAAAATATAGCAGTTAGTTGCATTAAGCAATGTGTATTGAAAATAAAATAGTGCTTTTATAATTCATTGCCCCCAATACCAGGACTCAACTCAATCGACCATAGAATGGAATTTTTTTAGTTTGATTTAATAGTTGCAAATGTAAAGACACTAACAACTATTTGATTTCAATAGTCTAGGAATACTAAAAATATAAATTCGTTGTGTAAATAAAAAAGGCACGTATCCAATCAAGTTAGCAAACAGTCTGCGAATAAGACGCGCGTTCCACGGCCAGCGAGTAACGCGTGCAACTACATATGTATTTTACATCAATAAACTGTCTGCGTATTCGCATTATCTCGTAGGCCGATTTTAATTAGTGAACTTTTTTAATGTTTGTTTGTCTGATTTACTTACAGACAGATAACTCAGACTGATTTGTGTCAAAAGAAGTTAGCGATTGTATCTTGAGCCGCTATTATTTTTTACTTATTCTAACGTGGCTCCAATTTTCCCCCTCTGCCGTATATCTTTCGGCGTAAACAGCGAGAGGCTTATGAAACCTGTAATTAATTTGTACATAAACCAAGTGTAAACATAGGATGTTGCAAAAGTGTGTCTGTTTTAAATGAAATCACTTGTATCTAATGTCAATGCCGAAAATATAATGTGTTAGGGTCGAACTTGTAATTTACATTAATTTCCTTAAGCGTTATAGCGACAATATCAGTACCAATAAAATTCCACTTACATGTAGATCTATTTTCGTATGGATATATCTTATTTGTGTGTGGATGTATATTATTGTCTCACCGTTACCTCCGGTCGCATGTTGTGTACCGAGTATAAATATCTGTACCCTTACAAACCGATCACTTTTCCTATATTCATCACTCTCTTCATACACACACCCCGTTTTCGGCGACGTGATTTTGAATGAGACAGTATGACCTATTTGGCCAAAACAGATCTTGGTCTCAAGAATAATAACACTACTAATGATCGACGGCCGAACGAGAGGTCCTGGGTTCGAATGCTAGGTCGGGTACTATTGGAGTTATTAGAATTTCTAGAAGTGGCACGGAATCTGAACACGTGGCCGGTGTATGGCGATAGGCTCACCCACTATTCCATAGTTCACGTAACTGGTGTAACGTGTACACTCTGTAAACCAGACACTGCCTGCCTCTTCGGGGGCTACATTTATTACATCTTATGAATTCCCTCATGGGCGGACTTAACGCATAATGACATGCAGAATAGCCAATCAATCAATAGTAATAATAATCATACTATTGTAAATGTAAAAAGAAATTCCTGTGAGTTTTAAGTTTACATATTTTACTATATATACAGTAAGTTTACATATTTTACTATTATATAGTTCATCTCTTAATTATCAGTTTTCAGTATATAATTATAGTTCGTCACTTAATTATCAGTTTTCATTTTTTTGGTTTCATTTATTATTGTGACATTTATAACAAATTTAATTATAGTGCAATTGACTCACATTTCAATAAAGTATTTATAAAATTTACTTATTAACTGTTTCATAATCATAATTGAATAATTTATGATGTTTTGCATGCTGTCGGCACATACATATAAGTGGTACTAATTCTATGTATAACCTTGTATAATTAGTCCTTAACCAATTAAGTCTTCGGGGATTACAGGTGTGATGTTACTTTTTATTTACTTAACCAACATGTAAGTGTAAAATATGTTTGTGATCTAAATAAATAAATAAATGAAGAGGTTTCGTATGATACGGTAAAATTAACCGATCATTAATAGTGCTTACAGTGTTAAACAAGATAATAGAGCTCCATGACTTATTTATTTTATGAATTTAGTTAAAAAAATCTTATTATGCTTTAAATCCGCAGTCCATGAGACCATTCGTTCATTATTCTTATAAGGTACTTTAAGACCTACTTTAAGACCCACTATTGTTTTTTCTTGATATCTTTCTGTTTTATACTTTACTATAATTTCCTAATATTTCATATTCCTATTTTATGCTACCTATAGATATTTACGTAATTTTATTATTATACTTTCTATTCAATAGTGTAGTGTAGTGTATTCAATAGTGAAGCCTAGCTCATCGGAGAATACAGGGATGATTTTAGGTTTTTTATTATACTTTATTGTCAAGTTTATTGTTATTTCTTTGTTGAAGCTAATAAAATATATAAATGGGAACAATTATTTTTATTATAGGTATTGTAGTTTTATGAGAATTCTACTGTGAACTGCTAGAAGACGCGTCCGGCGCGACAACATTTTTAATTAATACGAGTTGCAAGGAATAAACCACTGTTGTCAATTTTCAGCATTTTTTTTATCGTTGTCTGGGGAATTTGTCATACATGTTTTTCTCTAACAAGAGTCTCTAGCTTAGACTACTTAATCAAATTTAAGAACGGAGAAGCATTAAAGCCAATTAGCATCATATTTGCAGTTCAATAAATTTGTTTGTTGTTAAATAAATTGGGTTATGTTATTGAATTACCTTTAGTACTTGTAGCTCAGTGAGTTTTTCATTTTTGTGTACGATGTGTACTAACATGTGGTGGAGCTTCTTTTTGATGCAATATCTCAATGGCTCTTACGTCTTGAACATTGCATTGCGAACAAAGCATTGGAATATGGAAACAAGGATACAGAAACAGGACAGATAGGCAAATAAAATAGGATAGACGACATTAACAGTACATCGTGAAATGGGAATTCAAGAATAATAACCATTTTTTGTCGTTCCACTGTTGATACACGGGTCTCTTCTTAGATGGAGGGTTATGGCCATAGTCTGCCACGCTGGTCAAGTGCGGGTTAGCCGACTTCACACACTTAGAGCACAAACTTTTAGAACTCTAACATGAGCAGGTTTCTTCACGTTTTTTTTCTTCACCGTTATAGCAAGTGATATTTAAACTAAAAACGCACATTTTAAAGAGGTACTAGGATTTGATACCGGTCTCCCGGAGAGAGAGGTCGAATTTCAAACCACTAGGGTACCTATCACTGCTGTCATGTAACCTACCATTCATGAATATACTAATAACCATACCCTTATAACCCTTCATAGAGGAATCACTGATAGATTCCTTAATATTTACATTATTGGTTTGAATTTACGAATTAGTTTCAATTTCGTAATGTTGCTCAAACCTAAATGTCAAACGCATATTATAATGACTTTATTATTATTTCCTCGCGGCAGTTCTCTTACAGTGCGGGCAAAGGGTACCGAGTGTCCAATAATTACAATTTCGTCATTCTAACTTTCAATTAAAGAATAAAGCCAGAGCTAGATGGAATACAAGAGAGAGAGAGAGAGAGAGAGAGAGAGAGAATAGCGGAGTGCATTCAAAATAATAACACTTTGAGATGTGGCGATTTTTGGGAAAAGCTTATACCCATCGGTAGACGTTAACGGACAGGAATGAAGACGAACATGAGTAAATAACTGTTTTCATTTAATACTTATAGGTTTAAGCACATAGGAACATATGTATTGTATAATGAACAGACCTGTGTAGGACTTCGGCGTTTTACACATGAAAGTATTTACCTATGCATAATTAACATGGATGTGTGCGTACGTATGGGCGTGATCGTGTAGTGTATATGTTCATGTATAATTCGCAGTGAACACACAAACAAGATCTAAGAAGATCAGCGAGACGGGACAAAACCCCAGTCCTTGCAAATGTAACTTAGGGACGAACCCGAAACTTCGTTAGCTACCCTCACTACTCTTATACAGTGTGATTGCTATTTGCAATTAGTTTATCCCTTATTTTGTCATGTTAGTAAAATATATTTAAATGATAATTATATTTACAATATTAAAAGGACAAGCGAAATGTGTCTACAAAAAAATATATAATTAACGGGTTAAAAAAAGCTGATGATAAATTATTTCAACAATTTGTGGTTTCACATGGTGTATTGAGTTTGATATTCCTTGTTTCAGTAAGTGTTTTGAAATAAAAACTCTTGCGTGTTGTATGAGAAACGAACATTGATTATAAACAATTAATTGCGTTAAGTATAAATCCGGTGTCGGGCGTAGATCCGATCTAGAATTCTAGTGTAGATTTGAAGAATGGAAGAAAATGATCGACTAGTCTAATAAACATTTTGTTAGATGAAAAATAGTTGTTAATTTTAACAACTAAAATATTTTCGTAATGAAATAGACACTAGACTCACCTTCGTCTTCAATGTCACTTTATAAGCGAGATGTAGCCTAAGTTGTAGTACCTACCTTTTTTCACCCAACTAGAAACGGCTCTGTAAACTCTACACAACGCTTACGATCTACAGTCGATAACAAGAAAAATCGGATAAATGACGAGTTAATTATTGATCTAGTTCATGAAATTAAAACTACAACTGTACAATGTTAGTTTGTGACTCTGCAGAACAAAAAGGCTTTATAAATAAGGATACTTCGTTGTAAGAAAATTGTTTTTATCATAATTATTCAACGTGGTAGTAAAATATATAAAGTAATAAAAAAATTCTTCACATGTATTACAATTACCAAACGAATTATTTCCTCTGTTTACAAAATAATCTTATAATTAAGATATTAATTGTGAAGAATTTTGATGTTACAGAGGGTTGAAACTTAATTATTTTTGTTATGTTATTTTCGTATTGATTTTTCCAATTGACGTAAATTAAAATAAAAACGTAATATCACGCCTGACATTCCGGAAGAGGTATACAGAGGACCGTAGCACACTCCCACGTTTCATCAATTACGTTTACGTCTCACTGTGGAACAGGTGGTGAGCCTATTGCTGTACATATTATGATAGTCTTTTAGAATATTTGTTTAAATTATTAAATTCAATCCAGTTTTCGTTGCGACCTTGCTGCGATTGATGGAAGCTTTCAAATCAAAATAATATATCGGACTAAATAGAAAAAAATGCGCTAATTAAGCGAGTACGTAATTAAATCACGCAACCGGACACTTACGAAGCATTTAATAGGAAAAGTGTATGTTTCAGGACACCCTATATAAATACAACTACTTAACTAACTGTTCCTATAGGAGGGTGTCACCGTTATAAGCCCACATCTCGCGAATTGCAGCGAATTAACACTCAAAGGCGGCTTATATTCCCATTTCTAGAAGATGCTAATATGATATAATTACGAGTACATAACATTGCAATTAATTGAGCAGTTATTTCATAAGTTAATCGGTTCGCCTAATTTAGCTGATATAAACAAGTAGCTTACTGTATACACTTTTAAAGCAATTTATAAGCTTCCTTTAAAGAAGTTACAATAACTACTGGAGCGCACAAAATTGGATATTAATGTATGTATAAACCATCTTTATAATTATTTGAGATAAATTATATCGTTATTGCAAATAACACATTGTGCTTCTAGCAATCATGGAATCACAGCGAGCAAGCGGTCCTAAATTGCAAAGATCAATTAAGATCGTGTGACCCAAAGATCATTTATTCATAGCATTAATGTGGCGAAAATGTGTCTGTTTGTTACTTCTTTAACATTGAAATACTGTTCTTTCATCATGCCTTGACTTGACTGCCTCGTTGGTCGTGTTCGTTGCAAGCACGAATGCCTATCAGGAAGTCCTGGGTTGAAATCTCAGGTCAGGCACTATTAGATTTATCTAATCTAAAGTTTCTAGCAGCGGCTCGGTGTCTGGATATGTGTCCTGTGTATGGCATAGGTTGCAAGTGCGACTGCAGAACGAGAGGTCCTGGGTTCGATACTCGAGTCGGGCACTACTAAAGTTTTTAATTTAGGTTTTCTAGTAGTGGCTCGGAGTCTGAATATGCCCCCGGTATATGACAATAGGCTCACCACTTATTCTATAGTGGGACTTAAACGTAACTGGTGGAACGTGGGAGTGGTCTACATTCCTCTGCCTACCTCTTCGAGGATTACAGGCGTGATGTTACAGTTATAACCTTGCGCCAGGTTCCTTACGGGGTGGGCAGAAAGCACCGATAGCCAAATACCCTTATTCTTACAATCTTCATGTAATTAATAATATTTAACTATATGTGTACACATACATATGTATATGTCAGCAATAATGACAAAAAATAATATAAAGCTAATGAGGCTACTGTCATAATTCAAAATCAGTTGAGCGTAAACAAAATAGATCGCTTATTACATTGATTCGGGAGATTAGCGATATGCTATATTTGAGGTGAGCTAGGAGTGTGGCGTTTCACACGAGCATCGTATTTGTCGGGAATTAAGCAGAGTTCGATGCACATCGCTACGCAACGGTGCTCTGCCCGCACACACACACACGCACACGCACACACACAAGCGCGCCCACCCTCGATCGAAGCTTCTTTGTCCATGATACGTAAATCATCAGCTCTTTGATCACATTAGCCGCTATCAATGTTACCGTCGCATGCCCATATTTGCGTTATATACTCTGATCTATGTACATACTCGTACATACTTATAAAGAGGGTACTGCGTTTTTTATAAATAACGGAAGTGTACCACGTTGCTCAGCCTAGCTTTTCGGTGATTACAGGCGTGACGCTACGTTTATTTATTAATACATGATATATTGAATAACATAACATAATAACATAACATAACATAACATGTGATAAAAGAATAATCTTTTTATTTAGTTAACGTTGACAATAGAAATAAATATCATTAATATAGGAGGTATGTAGTAATACGAGATGGAAATTTCTGACAGTTTTATGTAAACCTTACAGTTTTTAAACTTATCAGTAATCGAATAAATTTTCGTTATAATCTTAAACATTTCTCATAATACTTCTTGCTTGGTACGCTATAAACTCCCACTCACACAAAATCCTTTTGGAGTATTCCAATGGGGGATAATTACGACACTTCGCGGCTTTCCTTGGAGGCACGAAAGACGATCAGTAAAGTCGTCTAAGTCCGTTTCAGCGAAAAAAGAAAGGATCTTGAAAAGGATTCGGAGCATTATATTCGACGTCTGTTACACCGAGACGAACCGTTTACGAGTTCGGTTAAAATTGATTTCCATTGAATTATATAATATAATCAAGTTAGGTTAGTTTTATGGGTTATATTGGGTTAGTTTTTGTTAGGTTATGTTAAATTGGATAGAGGTTAGGTTATGTTAAATTTAATTTCAAAGAGGTGTTATATACATAGAGTAGACAAGCAAAAGAAAAAGTCGTTTCGTCCATAGAAAGACAAAGAGAATTAATTTGGTACCTACTCGTTACTCTCTACAAATTTAGTATAAAGGGATAGATTAAGTACCTATATGTAGTAAATGTATAAAATTTAAAGTAAATGTATAAAGTATATGTAAATGTATAAAGTATATAGTAAATGTATAAATAATAAACGGATTTTAAAAAATCTTAATCATCGTTACTTTGTTAGTATTTATATACGCTTATAAAATGATTAACTACTTCGGTAATGTACTACACTCCTCTGCTTATCTCTTACATGCATACATGCGTGTTACTTTTGTTACACGTACAGCCAGATTCATTTTTATGCTGTGATATATTTGTCGATTTGTTCAATCATTAATTCGCTTCGGTGGCAAGTAATGTATCGTAACGTTTAAGGAAAAGGGACTGAAGGGGAAGGTTTCTGTAAACGCAACAAAAACACCAACGTTATTAGCGAGATGGGTGTAATCTGACTAATCCATTTTGGGTAAGGGACTCTCTTCGGTACTTAAAGGTGTGAATTAATAAATAAATATTTATTGTAGACAAAATATCATTTCTTACATTGCGTAGTTACTGCTATATTATCTGTGCATGAACTATAACTGTAACATATATTGCCTAAT
>DWFO01000469.1:0-20361 GCA_018246595.1 Mimoniades nurscia nurscia
TTTCTGTTTGCATGTTATTATTAAATATGTCTCAGCAATTACGGTTACGTTCTACTATGAAATGGGTGGTGAGCCTATTGCCTTCCATCGGCACATATCCAGCCACTACTAGAAAATCAAAGTTTGAAAAATCCACTAGTGCTCGAACTGGTATTTAAATCCAGGACTTCTCGATCGGCAGTCGCGCTTGCAACCAACACGACCAACGACAATCAGTACAATATTAAGTAAAGTAATATCGGCAAAATGCTCAAAGAATAACCGACTGCATCGTCTCACGTCCGAGTACGTGCAAGTAGGCATCGCCACTTCAATGGACTTATTGCGTTACACGTTTAGAACTTTTCCAATACTTGAAATTTATCTTTGCTCTTAATAACTGGAAAAATTGAAAACCTTGACGTTCCATTTGAACAATACCCATTATTTATAGTAATATTGTATATATAGGAGTAAAATTCATCGGTTAAACTGTCATGTCTATAGTAGAACTGTATAGAATGAAAGAAATTTAATTCATAAATACATTGGGTAAGTGTTACAAAATCTTTATTATAAATGCTTAATGCAAATAAAGAATAATAATAATTATTATTATCGAAACAAAAATAGCGATTTACGCTACCTAATATAAGTTTCATCCTCGAAAATAATTGTTTTTTGAAAATATCCGTAGATATTAAAAGCAATAACAAAGCATTTATGAATTCACAATGCTATGAATTTCTTTACAAAGGATGTCCGTTCCGTAGACGCAGTCGCTGCAGCGGACCACACTTGAATAGCGAACAAGAATATGTTTCTAACAGGACAGTCGATTTTCTACTCTAAAAAACATCCAAGAGCATTTATTTCCAATTTAGATGTATATTATGTCCTTATTTAACCTTTCGTCGGGTCTAGTTTTTTTAAACGTTTGTAGTTTCTTGTATAAGAGACACGATTTTTCTTAAATACCTGCTACATCTCTGTGCTATAATCGTTTCGTTGTACCTATTCAAAGTGAATATTAGCGTATTCATTACTTGTTACTATTCGTTATACTGATTGCTACGTTTTTCCTATTTTTTAAAACTTTACTACTTCGAAATTATTAATAATAACAATTGTAAAAATAAATTTTGTTTGTCCTTTCCAGGTACGAAATCACACTGAAAGGCTGATCTTTATCCAAAGGAATAAGTAAGTTTAATAGCTTCAGCAATTAATAAATTTAAAACTGAATTGATGTGACAAAGCATCGCATTCCCGCATACAAAAAGGACATCCATAATTCATTGCGATCCTAATATGAACCTCAATCTATTATCTCTAAACGATTTCTCGCTAAATGAATATTCATTTAAGAGTAATACCATCCCAAAATGGTATTAGGAGGAAAAAATATGCGAATCGAGAAAACTCATTTAAATTTTTGATTGCGGAGAAAGCGAAGAGCGAGCTGAAGGGCCTTTATAGAGATATCAATAATTTGTTTCCTGAGACTCTATGTATTTCGTTTAAAACGACATATAACTTTATACTTTTATATTGTGTACCCAAGTAACGACCCAACCAGTCTAATAAATATATCTTTCGTTTATGTAGATATGCTATAAAATTTCCGATCATTAAGGATTATTCATAAATCAACGATACCTTTACAAGTAGGCACTTTGATACAAATCGAGAGGAAATGAGATTTTTTGCGCTTTAAATTTCCATTTCACCCATTAAAGTGGGTTAAATTTTATAACTGTCACACTCCGGGGACTGGAGCAATCTATTTTATTCTCTACCAGCGGTGGCTACGTAAAACCGCCTGCACACGTCGTGCGCTCGAAGACGAATGAGCGATCGTGCAAAAAGGTTCGCTTGGCGTCATTAGCGTCTGAAGGAGGGTAGGTGTACATTCTTCATATACGGCTAGTTGGCGGGACGTTAATTTACCAAAATGTTTGTACTATATGTAGGCTTTTTTTCATGAAGTTATATTTTTATCATACATTTCGACATGTAAATAGAACAAAGCCAGTTTGAAATGTTTGGTAGTAATAATAATAATAATATAAGAGACGATGCGGTCACCTTAGACTCTACAACGTGACAAAAAAGATCTCCAGACATTCTTGTTATTTTCTTTTTTAATTCTTGACTGTTTGGGATTCAATATGTTTTATTGACACTGAGCTTAATAAGAACTTTTTTACTGCCCATTGTTTATTTTGCAATTCTTGTGGTGGGCAAGTAATGTCGTTTCATATCTTATTAATCTTTTTATTGCTGTAAAAAGGTCCCTTCTTAGAAAGACGAAGGCTAACGACCACGTTTTACCATATTGCTTAGTGGTCCAATTGCAATATTTCGCATAGTTTAGAGAATATAACAGGTAATTTTCGGTTGTTCGTTAGATATTACTCGAAACGTCTGTGCGTTATTGAAAGCGGTAATGAACATAAAAAAAGCAAATTGCTCTTCTAAAGCTAGAAATATTTGGTGAATATATATAAAAATAAAACGTAACATCACGACCTGTAATCCCCGAAGAGGCAGGAGCAGAGGAGTGTAGTATCGGCGGAAGCTCATGAAGGAGGACCTCGTATAGATCCGAAACTAGTCAGGCTACTCCGAAAAAACATACGTCAGTCAAGCCGGCGTATTCATCATTCATCACAATTCATTCACGCACTTCGTAAAATTAGAAGTACCACTATGTGCTAAAGTCAAAAATATCTTTAACTAAACTCATCAATGTCATTTTCTAATTTCTTGATTTAAAAGTCGTATTAAACTTTTTACGGTGTTTGCTCTACGTTCATCCAGATGTATTAGCAGAGAGTAAAAGATTAATGATCGCTGGTGGAAAAAGGTCCACTCGGCGCCATTAGCGATGTATTGCGAGCGAGTTGACGAGAAGAGTGGAACATTCTAGTCTGCTTGTTATTTATAAATGTTGAAGTTTATAGCTTTGAACTATGAATTTATTATTATGTATAAATTTCATAATCTAGGGTACGAATTATCTGCGCATGTGGCTAGATGTGATAAAATGTGAAATTTGAAAGAAAGTCATCCTGGCGTGCAGGTATTAAACGATGAATATAAAAGAAGCGCGGCAGGTCTATAAGGATAAAAATATTTGGCATTCGGTATTTTTTATCTACCACGTGAGGGACTTGGCGTTAAGATATTTATGTACGTCATATTAGGCTCAATTTACAACTTGTGCTCATGATGATAATATATTTTTCGGTATTTTTTATCCGTTTTCGCTGCTTTAGGAGTTAACTACGGACTGATAAACTATGTGGGTACATATTACTCGTATTTATTTTGGGACCTCTCAAACTCTTCCCTTTCATTATCTCGCTTTGCTTGTTCAGAACTATCATTTGCGGTCATTTGATCGCAATAAGTTTGTATTAACGTTCCATTCGGTCATTTGCTATTAGGGCTACCTTGCGGTTTTTCATTGTAGCTTTATTATAAAAACTTTATAGATAGTAACAAAAAATAACAGTACCTAATAAAATTAAGTATTTTAGTGTATACGATACATTTGTGAATTGCCATAGACAAAAACGAATTACGGAGACCATTCTGTCATGAAAAATAGTCATCTATCTGTCATAGTAATTAGTAAACAGTATTAGTCTTCATAATCTAGTAGAATCATACTTGGATACTACGTGGCTAATGACTGATTAGTGACGTGTGCGCTAATTTTTCTAGTTACACTGTCTCATAAGAAACAGCGCGGAGTAGCAAGCAGTCGTCCCTATTTTTTTATTTAGTTGATAATATCAAAACAGTACTTTAATAGGGTAGATATTGGCTGATGGGGGAGTCAGAAGTCTCCGAAACCGGCATGCATGTATGAAGACAGTGACGGATGTGGAGGTGGCGCGGCAGGTCTGTAAGGAGAGGGATATTTGGCACTCGGTACTCCCTGCCTACCCCGTAAGGGACCTGGCGTGAAGATATGTATGTATGAATGGTAAGTAGGTAAAATATTGAATTGAATTGAAGATTTTGTTAACAGTCCGTGTAGAAAATTTATAATAGATTTAAGTGGAATCGTTCAAATATATTTTGATAGATTGCCTTAATATAATCCGAATTTTTTCTATGTCTATATTGGGCGATGTATTGTGGTAAAAATAACAATAAGAACATTGCGAACCTCTTCGCGATTTCGCGAAACGTTTTATTAAATAATGTATGCGAAAATAAACAAAACATAATTCAATCATAACACAACGCTACGTTCGCTAATAGAAAGTAAAATCTCAAGTCGAAATTCTCATAAAGGGTGACGTGGGGTACGAAGGCGGTCGGGGTGTCCGGGGCAGAAACCAATTATTCAATTTATCACGTATCATTGACTCGGGGCGGACAGAACATATTTGTGCTACAATATTACTCGGATACTCATGTCAACAGCGCTATTTCGTGTTACATGAAACAAAAGAGATTGATTTTATGTTATGCTGGTGAATATTGTGGGGATCGTGTATTGAATGTTTTTTTTATACACTCCTTCGATACTCCGCAATATTTCTTTCATTTCCTGGCCTTTAATAGTTTCTTGTACATGAGGCTAGGAGTAAATTATCATAATTTTAATATCTCTATCCTATGCGTCGTAAATAAGCTCGAGACTGAGCAGCGGGGCAGTTTAACTTCGGAGGCCAAGATTCATTTTGGTTTAAGCCAGGGGATTCGTTTGTTACTGAAAATATACAATTGAATTCGCACGTAAAAGTTAGAATATTTTTTGCTATAAATTGATAAAATTGTCAAAGCGGTCGTAGATGATGCACGAACTGAATGTCAATTAAATTGGCACTGTTGGGTGTCACACAATATCTGTACTATTTTATATTCGCTGTCCGTTCCTGAATTGTTTATAATTTGTTTATCACGCTCTATTTCTTTTTTAATAATTCCAATAATTCAATTATATACTTTTTTATATTTATCACGTAGTTTTAACACAGGTTTTATAAATTAATTGAACGAATTAGCAATAATAAGATAGTTTCGTGTCTTTATGACGCAATTGTTACCTATATGGCGTAGGCAATAGTCCTATGTACGTATTAGACGATGCCTTGTATGTACGTTACAATGTGTTCAAATCGCCGCACATAGGGTGCGTATTCACGCTAGAACAATTCTGTAATGTAGATATTAGGAACATAACCATAATGCAACTTTCAATAAATCGAGCTCGGTCGCGTTGAGCGCTTTGAAAAGGAAAAAGGGCCTGACCACTTAAAGAAAATCACATAATTGAAGAACAGTAAACCATGCGTAAAGTGAGGGCGACCCTCGAAAATAATTCTCGAGTTAGAAGACGTGCCTTTCGACGAAGGTCAGGGGACGGAAGTCATACATCATGAGATGGGGAAAAATGTTTGAACCGAACGGGCATAAGTTTTAAGCGGTGTTCTGTCTTGTTTTCATAATTATTCCAAATGCCCGCCTTGGATCACAAATTGTCATATATTTAACAGTATAAAAAAATGAAATTTCTTCATGCACGTAATTACATTACGTAATTATAATATGTTCTATTAAATATTTATTTCAGAGTACGATTTATAATTAAGCAATATTTAAATAAAAGAAAGATAACTATTGTCTCTGAATTTACAATACATTTGTTTCCAACTTGTTTTTATATATTACTTATATTAGAAATAATAAAAATAAAATTCTTTCAATAGAATATTCCTAAGTGCCCATGGATGATTTAAATAATACAATGTATGTTTAGTATACATATATAAAAATGTTGACGTGGTCGTAGTTTTTTTTTTAATTTATTGTTGTTCCATACGTGTGGGTAAATATTTTATTCCAAAGTTACGTTACCAAAACCGGTCGAGTGAACGACAAGCAATTCGTGAGTATGCTGATAAGCAAACGAACCGAAAAGCAACCCTCGGAGTAAATTTCGAGTTAAAGGCGCCTCCGCTAAAGGTCTGGGGAGAGCTCATACATCCTAAGGGCCAGGGATAAGGTTATGGGCGTGACAAATGATTTGTGCTACCGTAATTGTCGCCTCCAAAGTTTTGACTAATTTTATTATACATCAAGTGACTGATTTAATTTAATAATTTTCGTATGACAAATATTATAAACTATGTCTTAGTGTCGTATGCATTTAATATGGATGTTTCCAATGAAAAATGACCCATAGATTGACTAACTTCAAGCGCTAAGCAGATAATCTTATGTATGGGGAACACATGGTTATTCGATACACCAAAAAATCATACAATAACAGGATGACTAAAGATTAACGTTCTATTGGAGGAATAATAGACTATACATTTCTATCCTCACTCAGGACTCGTATCGTTTGCGATATTTCATTTAATCGATCGTTCGCCTTGCAAAACATTCTTTTGACCCGACAATAGTTACTTCCAACGAAATGACCCTACATTGATGCAAGTGTCGCACAATAGTGTCCCGTCTCCGGGTGTGTGGAGGTCGAATTCATTGCTCCCAATTGACGACGGTTCGCATACGATTCGTTTGTTCACTCGTAATACAGGCAAGTGGACGAGCAATTGACGGGCCATGATGGTAGCTTATGTAAGATGTCGTGGGGTCATTTTGTGTATTGTATGCGAGGACAGATTCTGATTTGTCGTACGCTATGTTATATACTCGTACATATAGGGAATGTAAGCAAGAGAGAGATTAGTAATAACCACATAGTGTTTGCTGCAAGTACCTAATTTATAATCCTCCTACAAGGATATTTAAATGGCATGTAAGCAAACCTAAATTGTATCTTTACTGAACAATTAGGTACATAGAAATATAGTTCAGTATTAACAATCAGTTTTTTGACTTGACGTCTTTATGCCCGGAGCATGGCAATAGGCTCACCACCTATATTTGTAACGGGACGTAAATTGAATTGGTCAAACGTGAGAGTGTACTACACTCCCGTGGCTACCTCTTCGGGGCTTACAGGCGTGACGTTATTATAACTTCTGTACATTAATATGTGGTTGGAAATCACTTAGATCATAGTGGGTTAGATATGTATAATATGTATGTAGGTCGTGATTTCCGATCTATCGCCATGCAATCGTGTGGTAATAATACGGTTCATCTTGAAATATGTTAATTTATTTTCTAGTTGTAAAATTACAATAAAAATTTTATCAACTAAAATCAGGTGATAAATCATCTGTTATATATATTGTAGGTAAAGACAGCGATATATTTGTGCTCTATAATTCAGTGTATTAAAACCACGGCGCACATTTCTTTAAAAAATATGTGCGTTTTAGTATTAAACAGTATTAGAATTTAGTATTAAAATCACGATGTTTTCCTTCACCGATACAGTAACATCGTAACATCTGGCCTGTTATCCCAGAAGAGCTAGGCAGAAAAGTGCAGTACACTCACACGTTTCACCAGTTACGTTTATGTCCCAGTATGGAATAGGTGGCGAGCCTATTGCCACACTCCGAGCACTAAAAAATCTAAATTAGAAAAATTCGATAGTGCCCGACACGGGAACTGAATCCAGGACCTCCAGAATCGGCAGTTGCACTTGCAACCAACACGATCATCGAGGCAGTCCGTTACAGTGAGTACGAAAACATCTTGAACGGTTCCCAGCCACTTAGCTACCCTAACACAGGCTTTCTTTTTGCCTACTTTATATCAGATGGCCATGTTTGACGATCTCTCGAGATATTTATTCAGCGAAACTTGTCACACACGATGGCGTTACCTCTCTCGGACTCAATTTTAAATACAATCGACGACAGCGATATTCATATGTAGTACACCGGGGAATACAACTTTGCATTTCCCGCGTGTGCTCTAGTTCTGTAAAATACGTGGAATTATTTTTTTCACTGTTTTCATCGAGCTCTACAAACTATTTTAGAATAAGATTACAATTTTCTAATCAAATTGTTTACAACAGTAAACAGTTTGATTAGAAAATTAACAGTACAGTAACACCTGTAGTTGTAAAATAGTGGAGTATATTAATTGACCATTTGATAAAACCCAACGAATAATGAATTAATTATGATATTAATTATGAAATTAATTATGAAATTTTTGGTAGTGGCCCGGATTCTGGTGATACGCCAAATAGGCTCACAATTATGGTGGGGACGTAAACTTAACTGGGAGTGTACTACACTCCTCTGCCTAACTCTTCGGGGGTTGCAGGCGTAATTTGATTTTACGTAGCTTACGGGGAAGGCAGAGAGAACACACTCCAAATCTCTGAAGCTTTCATATCTGACGGACTTCTACATTCATCATTCTCTTCATACGTCTATTTTAAGAACTGATGTTTTTACATCAATCTAGTTCTATATACTGTTTACGGTATGATATAGTTGGTTCGCTCACCAGCTTATTTCTCACAGCGCCGCCCATCAATAGCAACCAGACGTTAAGTGGTCACACACAAACCTAGGCAACTAGTGCCTCACCGGTATATGGCACCGAAAATCAATACTGATTATAGTACGCTGTGCACACCGCACTAATTCCACATTGTGATACATGTCTCAGCGATATCGTAATTCCATTGAACACGTACAGTGAATATTATATGTTCAATATTGTATGGTCTCCGATACGTGCGGTGCGTGTACGAATAGCGTTCAATGTGTAAATATCAAGCATATACATTATGTAAGGTTGGGACGCATTTAGCATTTCATGCCACCTGCCTACCCCGTAAGGAATCTCACGTGACGTTATAATAATTAAGTAATATATTTAAACATGTATTTAATACTGATAACAATATTATAATATATTCAATAGTTCTATAAATTGAGTAGGTACACTATATAAAAAGGTCCGTTGTCGTCTTTTTTGCCAACGTTTTGTAATCGTCATCATCACGACAGGCTAGAGCAGTGTTTCCCAACCTTTTTTAGGCCATGCCCCACCTTCACATTTCTAAAATTTTTAACCTTTAAAAATTTTGTTCCCTTAAGAAATATAAATGATAAGTTTTAGGAATTTGCCTTTTTTGTTAAATTTGTCACCGATATTTAGCATTGCATTTAAATAACCTATTCCATCGTGGGACTTAAAAGTAACTGGTGAAACGTGGGAATGTTCTACATTCCTCTGCCTTACTCTTCGGGGATTACAGGCGTAAAGTTATTTTTTTTAAATAACCCAAAGCGAAAGGGTTAAAGTCGTGTCGAGTCTATTTTTTAATTGCCCCCCTTAATTATCAAATTGCCCCCCTGTGGGGCGTGGATCCTACGTTGGGAAACACTGCCCTAGACCTTTGTAGCTTGAGGCGCTCCTTACGCTTCGAATGACGTCAGCATTCATCGACTCTTCAATGATTTAAAAGCGCACATTACGCAATGCACTGTTGTTATGTTACATGTATTCCATATTATTTAAATATTAATTAATAATTATCATTCGTATTGCATATAATTTGTATAATCTCCGATACCCGTGTGTATGAAAAGATTGGTAGTTGTAGAAGGAAACACATCTAGTCAGGAAATGCTTTCTTAGTAGACCTTGCTTGTCTATATAATAATAAACACTTGTACTTGAAAATGAAATTCATTTAAAATTGATTGGCCAGCTGCATACGAAGTCTTTTACGCAGTTATGGCGTCGGTGACGTCTAGAACAAACCTTGTAATTTATTTTAATTGATGTATACTGCTTATAAATAAATTTATGCCTGTACTATTTTTATGAACAAATCAATTATTTCTATATCAAACTTAACGGATACATATTTTCAATATGACCAAAAATCTTAATACAACGAACAAAACCAATGAAAGATTAAACCTATTTATTGAATTTTTAATATTTCTTCTTTGTTTTTGTATCTATCTGACAAAGCCGTTAAATAAGTCTCGAAACAAAAATCACCTTCTTATGCTGAATTTATCGGCATATAATCACAATGGTTGTAATTCGTCTTTTCATGGTATTAAGCCGGAAATCTGTATCACGTTCGTGAATATATTAAATGGATTTTCTGTATCAACAAAATAAATAATAGCACAGTCAAAGAGCTCTGTAGGATATCAAAGTAATCCATGTCCCGCGCAACGATTGTGACACTAATAGTGTCAATTTATAATACGCAGGCGACGCGAACAGTCGAATTATTATTATTCTTCTTGGAATATAAATAGACATTCTTAATGGATGTAGTAACGAAACTATTTAGAGCAGTAAGTCGTATTCGCTTTATGACAATAACCCAGAATTTATTACAATATGACAATAACCCTGACACTTATCTCAGTTCTCGAGTATGCGATGATCTCAATTTTTGTTAGTAGGTACTTGTTAGTGACATACGCTTGCATTTTTCCTTATTTTGATTGTGACATTGCATCAAATGATCATTATATCATATGAGTACAAGCCGAAAATAAACTGGACGTTCATAATTGTAGATACGAATAGTAATCATTATCCCGTTCGAAATTCAAAATGGGTACCTATAGCGAAAACATGACATGTACCTATGTATTAAATTTTCAATTGTATACACAACTTATATTCCTTTAAAAAGAATTTTTTTTTGTTTGTTTGTCCCTTACGGAGTAGGCAGAGAATACCGAACGTCAAACATATATAAAAGTACCTGTCTCTAGTCTTACAGACACGATGACATAAAATATGTATATAGGTACAAGATCGACCCAAAAAAATTAAATGCTAAATTACATATTACATAATAATTCTGTTGAAAAGAGAAATTATATATGTCAATTTAAAAAGCCTCGTTTGTTAAATATCGAATAAATAAACCGTTGATAATATAATTTACTTAGAAAATCGATTTAAATTTAATTAATATTAAGCCTCCTTACTGTTTTTTTATGTAATATGATTGTACTATTAAAACTGTACTCGCAAAGGATCGGACTTTCAATCGTACAACGGAATGGCACGTCGCTTAAAATAAAGATGCCCTGTAGGTTGTGGTCGCTCGACCTTGACTTGCTCGGTCACAGCTGTACTGAACCGGGACCCTCTCCCTACAACCTTTCCAACAGCGCGCGGCGAACCGTGACGAATTCACCTCACACAGCCATTATAGCATGAACCCAGCAGTCCTTTCTATGTTTTGCCTCATTAGGATTAACAAGGACCCAGTTTATACTGGACATGTCCACTAATTACTTGCCTGAAAATAGCACATCGTTTTAGGCTACCGTCTCTCACGGTTGTGTGTGCTACAAAGTTATATAATTCAAAATTTGTTTGTTTAATTTGGTACCAAGGTTTAATAGAGTGTTTTGATACATGAATAAGCCACTAACAGGAAAATGATACGACTAATGTCGACTCCCCAACACCTTTGGAAAAAGTTAGTAATTTCACTATGGAATTTCACGAAACATACGAAAATGTAGACAGCGTATTTGAAAAGTACATTACTACACATAACCTAGCTGTAGAATTAGAGTCAAAGTTACACGGGTTCGATAACAAGAAACATTCCCCTCTAACCAGCGCGATATTAGATAAGTTCGTTAAATTACATTGTTGAAATTCATTACTTCTAATATTTCAGGAGCAGGAGTGACAGAGGATGACGAGGAAGTTTCTATTCTGCTTCCCCCTGCGGCTGGGGAGCATTGTGTTTGGTTACACTATTATAGTAAGTATTAGTTTGTGTTCTAAGCGATTTTAAAGCCGCACGCCCTTACACAGTTGTGATTCCTTCCAGAACTTTCGCTCGCATGCGGTCACTGCGCACAACTATTGCTATGGAAATTTTGTAAGGCATATTCAAAAGGTTTTTCAATTGATGTTCGTTTCCATGTATATAAATTTCTGTACATTTCGTACATGTGAAAATTCTTTTAATATGTTAAATAACAGTAAAAATTGATCATTTTTCATTAATGACTAAACTGAAGATTCATTAATATGTAAAATTATCATTGTTAGCATAATATTTACAAGTAGTAGTAGGTATATATGCAATGATGAAATAATGTTCATATACGTATTATGTTTCTATTGTTAAATTCTTTGAATGTCTCTTTTAAAATTCTATTTTAGTATTTTTCATTTATTCAAACGCAAGCTGTGGTCATTGTCTTTCCCAAAACGAACACTGATGTTTGCTTATTTGTGCATCATTTATACTTTTAATTTCAATCTAACTAATAAAGGCAATCGTACGTTTGTATTAACTTATTTATCTATAGATTAATAATATATGCCACACGCTCCATGTATAATAAAGAAATTAATATTTTTATTAATTACATTGTTAAAGTATTAAATCAAACATTTCACCAATGTATGTATACTGTTTCTCTTATTATATGTAGTATAGCTACCTTGTTTATTCAAAAAGTTACATAGAAACAAACAAGATAACTTTCTATAATTATTATTTGCTTGACATATCTATAATAAGACTTTAATCAAGCTTTAATTGTTAAACTTTTTACCTAACGTCTATTTTATATGTAGGTATCATATGTGTATATTTTTCTTTTCAGATCATAAGTGTTGTTGTAATACTGATATGTTTACAATATCTACTTCAAGAAATACTATTAGTTAGCAGGACCGAGTCCGGAATCTCCGCAAGACTGGAGAATGCTTTCGGGACTGAGAAGGACCTGGTTGGGGAGTTAATAATTATATACTACATAACGTATATCGTCATTGGATTGCTGTTGTTGGTGTTCGGGCTCACGTTTCTCTGTGGTGTATACAATGTAAGGTGTTTTTCATACTATTATACCTAACCGCTATTTAGCGTATAACATAACAGCAAAGTGTGTTTTTTTCCTTATATTAAAACGAAATATTGTGTTGGTACTAGCTTTGGTCGTAGCATGTTAGTACACAGGGTTTTCAGATAACGTTAAGTACAATGTATGTTACGTTATGAAGAAACCTGGAGTCGTTCACAGAGGTGGTGTAGAAAGTTGCAATGCAGCGATACAAAAATGAAGGACGTCTCATTTTTGTCGCACTAAACGCCTAGTCTCGTAGACTAAGTAGATCCAAAACACGAAACAATTACCATGTAACATGTATACTAATTAAAAATATTTTTATGTCATTTTATTCACTTGCTTCCTAACATTGAACATATAATGTGTTACTCATATAATGTGTTATGGTAATGGTGTTTTGACATGGTGTTTGAAATGGGGCTTTGGCCCCATATCAATTCCTTTGTCTACACTTGAATATATCAACCCTAATTTTATTCAAATATCCTGTTATTGCATACTAATAAATATAAACGAAAACATAAATATAAACCAGCGTTACCTACCTATTTTACTGTTGATGTAAAATGTACTACAAACAGATGCAAGCACTCAAAACTAAGACAGATATATTAATAAAATTCAATATTCATAAGCGTTTGATTTAAACGTTTGAGCATACCCGCATATTGAAAGTTAATTCAACCGCGTTGTTCGTACTATATTTATCACACTCGGTCGTTCCAAATTTAAATAAGTTGGAACTAAAACGTCAACATTAGTATTTATGATCGATTACATTGTAACGGTACTAATGTAAATTGGGAAAATGCGAGCAAAAAGCAGGGATGCTATTTTTGATGGTAAATAAATCTGGGAACTACCACGCTCCGAAGATTATTAAACTTCAAAGTGTTTTTTTAGTGTTATTTAACAGAACATTGTTTTCTTAAAAAGGCAGCTTTATGTAACGACGATATTAATCTAAGATATTCTTCAGTTCACTATTTAATGTACTATTTACTCGCTTTACATTTGTAAAGTTTACAAGAATTCTGTTTACAAAAATTAAAGTTTACAAAAAGTTGTAGTCTTCGTAGAGGCAAGGAGAGGAGTGTAGTACAATCCCACATTTTACCGGTTGAAGTAAGGTTAGGACATCTTGCACTGCGTCATTAATGTCGTCATTTGAATATAGACATTACGGGCCTCGAGGGTCCCCTTTTTACCCAGCAGGTCTCATGAGGTCACAGCCCCGTGGACAATAACCCACCTATTACACCTACCACATTGAGAGAATTCGTAATCAAGTACGCGGATTTGCATGTATAAAAGTAAAATGATCAGGAAATATAAATGAATTAGGAGTTCTTATTTTTCAGATGAGTAAATGCTCGGTTACAACGTTCTACGTATATAGTTTCATACATCTGTCCTTCTCACTTGGGTTGATAATCTGGGAAGGCTTCTTAGCTGGCTGGATACAAATGGCCTTGCTTATTGCGTCTGATTGTAAGTATTCATATTTGTATATAACTATGAGTATGAAATTTAAAAAAAGTATCTTAATTTGTCCGAGTTCATGAATTTTATTTTAAGGCATACAACAGATCATAAATAAAAAATTAAAAATATGTAATATCATGCCTTACAATTCAAAAATTACACCCTCTTTACAATATAATAACAGACTAGATTTTGTGTCATTTCGACGTTAAAATTTAATATAATATGAGAGAATGTATTCATTACTCAAACCAGTGTTATTTCTGTATGATGTTTTTTTTTTTTTATTTCAGTGCTCCTGGTGATTTGTTTGTTCAGCGTCAAATACCTAATCGAGGCAATGAGAAACGGAAATATTTATACCCAACCAGGAGATGTTCTATTTAAATATTAAAAAACATGGAAAATCATGTCACAAAAATCACAATTAACGATTTAATGTATCAATAAACATACGTATATTTTTTAGTTATATTTTAATTAAACATATCCTATATGTTTATTAATTAAGGATGAAATGTTAAATTAAATTTAATATTAAATTAAAACGCTTTTCATATTTAATTCATTAATTTGTAATTATATAGTAGTAGAGTTGTGTAATTGCTGATGATAACATAAACATTTCAGAAACTGTAAAATGTGCAAGTTTCCTTGCATTAAAATATTCGAATGTTTGTGGACAATTGAATATAATTGTTTGCTTCAATCTACAATTCAGCATTTTCTACTGCAATTATCCCATCAACGATAATTATATAATTATTTGATTATACATTATGTCAAACATTCTTCACGCTGTTCTAATAAGTCACGAAAGAAAGTACCTACCTATCGACAAAACAAGTTACAAAACTTCTACATGCTATTGATGTAATTAAGAAATAAATACGCTAAGTAAAAATTAATGCATTTTAGATTAAATGTAACATATTTGTAAAAATCATCTTCTTTATTCCTTTGTAAAAGGTACAATAGTTTATTTTTATTAACAAAATGATCACTTCATATAAATAGTTCAGTCAGATCACAATCGCGGCAACTTGTGAAAATAATAAATACATTTAACTATAACGCAAAATAATTATCTAAAATTAATCTATTCGTATTGGTAAAGTAAATGTTCCAGGTGCGATATATTATTTGTATCTCTTCTTCGACGCCTGCGCCCCAACATCATAGGCACAACCATAGCCATGGTGGCGGGCAGCATCCCAGCGCCCACTGCTGCTAAAACCGCTGAGCTGTCAGGGGTATTTTTATGTGGAACCAATTTCCTTTTTATCACTTTCTTTTTTACCGGTCTGTTTTGTGATTCAGAAACTTCTAGATCGTTTTTCTTGTCCATATCCCGCTTGGATTCTTCGACGGTCTGAAAACTCCTTTCAACTTCCAACATCCCCCCATGAGAAGTCGTCATGTTAGTTTTGGAGCCATCTACGGGAAGAACTGTCAAGGCTACTGCTTGATGTGACGTAACCGAGGGCAAAATTGGAGGTTCCTCGGCGTGGTTGAGTGATCTTTGGCGTTTCTTGTTCCGATATCCTTTGGTCGTTGAAAGAAGAACCCATTGTCCATCACCATGCGGAGGCCTCGAGTCGCCATCACCATCGAATTCAGGTCCGGCATATATAACTTGCGTTGGTCTTCTTATTGGTCGTTTTTGAGTAGAAGTTTGATGCAGAGCCTCATACTCGTAGGGAAAGTTAGTAGGACGAGGATCAGTAATTATTGAGTCAGACATTCCATAAAAAACAGCATCATCATTGGGATAGCTTTCTCCGGACTCGCAATGTGGTTTATGCGGACGTCGACTCTCATCAGGGGACCATGACGACTGATAACTGTGGGTGGGATGTGGAAATCTATTTATATTATTGCCAGAAGTCCATGTTGGCTTTGAAGGAAGTTCACTATCATATTCCGACGACACGTGTAATTTGTTACTAATAAATCCCGGTCGATTAGATACACTCGGCTTCTTTTGGGGATACGTGTAGCTGTTTTCCATTCCATGATAAGAAGAATATTGATCATCATTCGAAAACCTATCATCATCATGCCAATGATTGGGTTTTTGTTTTTTAACATTAGGCTTCCACTTTGAAATTTTACTTGTAGACCAAGCAACAGGTTCCAACGTGACCCAGCCATCTTTGTCGTCATAAGGATGTTTATGCTGTTTTACTTTTAAACGATTCCAATATGTATAAACTTTGCCATTATCTTCTTCGTCATTATCCTCATTATTATAAGTTGAAATTCGGTCCGCCTTCAGTTTCTCTTTTTTCAGTTTTGCTGCTAATGCCGTTATGGCTTCTAAGCGATCTTTTGAAAAATTCCGAAGATCTTTTAACTTGTCAGCATTTTCCGTAATGAATTCCTGAATATCCTCTTGCGGTCCTTCGCTTTCATCAAATCCTTCTTGACACGAAGGACCATAGCACCGCGGGCGTTCACCGTTGACATCATGTACGATATGAGTCATCAAGTTTTTCATTTCAAGTTCATCTTTTTCATCAGTAGACTTGGGCCATTTTTTTTGTTGCTTGTCCACCGGCGTTGTTTCGAATATTGTAATCGGATCTTTTCCTTTTACTTCGAGTTGGTACGATTTGAATTTATCATTGTATTTCTCTATTTGTGTTTGGTCATTTGGAATGCCAATAACTAATTGAAAAAAGCAAAAGACTAAAAGTATCACTGTCATTTTCATCGAGCAATTTCACTTTCCTTGGAACGCGTGTTTGCGCACAAGCGAGGCGCGCGTGTACTGAACGCCGGCGGCGACCGCGGCTCATTGATATAGTTTTGATAGTAGATGCGCCACAGCCGCCCTCCCTGCTCTCTAATGCAGTGGTAACTTTATTTCGGTCACGACGAGTGACCGACATAATTGCATGGCGATTGTCATTTGTCGGCAACTTATCTTAATTGGCTATCGCTTCTCTGGAAGCCGTGACCTGCGACGAGGTGAAACCTTTTCCATTTTGTCAAGAGTTTTCTCTCAAGATAGTAGGTAAAAAGTTTCACAGCGTCTTATATATTTACAGGTTTATTTTTTGAATATAAAAAATAATCTGATTGTAACAAATGGTATATATTTATCGGTGGTATTTAACAGAAAAATTATCAATGTAACTAATGAAATAATAAACCAAAACTTTTGAAACTTACTAGAAGATATATAGGTGTTTTATATCTGAGGTCGAGCTAGCTTATTACCCCTGTCACTCGATCAAATTCGCTCTAATTATGCTGTATACCTTTATGCTTTTACCGATAAATATCCCACCTTAGCACTATCTTCGACTGACAGACTTAATACGATTAAGACCCTCAATACTTAAACAATAAGTAGAACAGAAAAGAGGTAAACATACAGTATTAACACGAACGTCTCCTTGAGAAATTTATAAAAAAATTTAAATATGGCCAGCTTAAAAAATCGTACGTAACGTAATACTCGCCTGTAGTCCCCGAAGAGGTAGGCAGAGGAATGTAGTACACATCCACATTTCAACAGTTACGGTTACGTCCCATTATGGAGTGAGTGGTGAGCCTATTGTCATATACCGGGCATAAATCCAGACTCCGAACCACTACTACAAAATCTAAATGAAAAAATCCGTTAGTGCCCGACCCGGGATTTGGATCCAGGACCTACCGATGGGCAGTTGCACTTGCAACCGAAACGACTAAAGACGAACGACACGGTCTCAACAAATCTATCAAAGGTAAAATATCAATGATATTCAAAATTATTTAAGCTTATATGAAAAAACATAAAACAGACTACTAAGTAAACAATAAATGAGGTTTACTTCACAATTAGGGATTCTTGTACACATCGGGTTCGATTAAATAAAGTGTAAGCGACTTTATCTCAACGATTTAACATGCCTCAGTAAGCAAAGTGAACACCAGGTTCAGTTCGAAAGGTGTATGTTTTTTAATGTTCGGTAACAAATTTTTTGAATGCTATTGTTACGTAATCTTAGATTGGCTGCGGTCCCCGTGTCATTGAATGGACTTTCTATGAGAATTATTGTGTTATGGATTTTGTGTTTGGATGTGTATTGGTGTATAAATGGTAAATAATTTGCTTGAATTATTGTTCAAAATATTCTTTTATGTCCTCTTATATTGAATCTTTGAATAGATAAAAACAATGTTACGGAAGCTTAACATAATGATAGGTAAGTGAATCAAATGTAAAAACAAACTATAGAAATATGTATCTAGTTAGGTAGTTTGGTTACGATTTCTTTACAGCGCGATGTTCGCGCGGAGTGAACGCAAAAAACCATGAAAGGTCAACGTACCAAAATGTGCTATTACGGACTGTTATACAATTCATTTCATTTTATCCGCAGATCGTTGAAGTTACATGTTTTCACTTTTTACACACTTTTTACAATCCATAAATGTAATCTCATTTGAAAAGCTTTGAGTATTAAAAATAATAATAATAAAAATACAAATATTTTTATCCTTATAGACCTGCCCTGAATCCTCCACATTCACGTGTCACATCCGCTTTATACACGTGTGACTGTTCCGGGTACTTTGACTTCAGTATTCAACTAGGATCAGATAATTTGGTCAATATATGTATATCTCTGTTTCCATAGTCGATATAATTATTAAGTAAGAGTTTGTATCATTTTTCTCCTTCTACAATAACCTGGAATAATTTAAGACAAGAGAGAATAGACACCGTCTGGTCAAAGGGCTGCATCTCGATATCCATTAGGTGAGAGGGCAGTGTATCGCAAGCCTGTTGCTAAATAACAAAAAAAAACCAAAACAAATATATCGCAAAACAATACAAACAACTTCCCTAATTAGAGAGCATTTACTTAGGCACGTGTTAGCGTGGCACGTGATACATTTACATAATATGTAGGCAATTAACGTGTTGTTCCGACAGAACACATCCGGCTATTAAGTTTAATATAACATTTAGATTCAGATCTCTAGCTAGTTAGCACACACAACTTGGGCAATCAGAAGTTTCCGGAACCGACGTGCGCAGTTGAAGAGAGAGATGGATGTGGCCAATGCGAATGTATTTGGGTTCCGAATCTCTGTCTACGTGTTAAGGCGTCTGGCATGACGATAAAATTATTATGCATAGTATAAACCTTGTTTAATACCTATATAATTATAGGGCATGTGACACTTCATCTAAAGACGCTACATTATTAGACAGCCTTTCAGAATCTTTATGAAAATTGTAACGCTACATTCCGTATATTGCATCAAGTTCGTAACGTAACACCACGCCTGCAATCTCTAAAGACGTAGGCAGAGGAATGTAGTTTAATCAAGTTCAATCAGGTTCGTTTCGATCTTTAATCCTAATGTGACAATAGTAATGATAATAAAACTTTTCTCATTTCGATCAATCAATCATGCAAAAATAAAGTAACTATTTATTTAATTATATTTCTGTCGAGTTAGTAGTTTGTAGGTATTTCAAATAAAAGATCTATTTGTCCCTCATTTTAACTTTTTCATTTCTTTTAGGTAAAACAACATTTAATAACCTTGAGAATCATGTACATGTTTATTATGAAGATATTAATGTAAATTTTAAACGAAATATTTTCTATTATTTAATGTTAGCTTGCAGTCATACTTAACAATGAGTCATACACTCAAAAATCCATGTAGAATAATAGGTTCTTTTCTTCATACCAACTGGAATTTCTTATTTGTTTTGAATAGAATAGAATATTCCTCGACCTGATCGGAGTATAACGTAGTGAAACCGAATACAAACTTGGGTTTTTTTTTTTATAATGTGTTCATTTATTTCTTTTTAACGTTTGACCTTCCAAACAAAAGATTTCTACAAAAACCTCGTCGTGATTATACGTCCTAGGAAAATACTATTTAAGTGGAATAGAGCTATGAAAATTGCTCATAGTTTACTATCTCAAAGGCAAAACGAGAGAACAATTCCTTATACATATTATATAACGTGTAGATGATTGTCGTCCATAGATGATTTTCTTGGTAAAATCCAACGATATGAAAAACAATGAACTTTACAATCAGGCGAGAAAAAAAGCAACACCACGATATTACCAAAAATTAATGAATTTTCATTTAA
>DWFO01000470.1:0-20356 GCA_018246595.1 Mimoniades nurscia nurscia
TATATATATATATATATAATTCGCGAGTTGCCATATGTACCTAGCATCATCAATCTTTTGAGTTTCGTGAGAGACAGAAAGACGTATGTTGAAGGCACTGCCAAAATACAGTCGCACATTTCTTACATATTAACCTACACAAGTATCTCGGAAAGTTAGTCGTCCGCAAAGACCACTTGATTTAATGAGGAAAAATAATTGCATAACGCAATGTATCACTCTCGTACGGTATAAGTACAGTAAATCATTCGCTCTTGTCAGAGACTGACCTAGGTTCAAGCAAAATTTGTATTTGGAATTATGTCCATTATATTGGGAATGCTTACAGAATCCTATTAAATCACACATCTCAAAACACGCTACCGGCGCCGAGGCCTAATTGAAAATAGCAAGTACTACGTCCCTAGATTCAGCGTATTAATTAAAACTAAAGATTCTCGCCTCTACCCGCTTACGCTCAATACCTACTTGTTTGCTACCATTTGTACCTGCTCGGCCTCGTGCGCACGTACACGAAATTAAGCGTTGTGCGTAGGCAGTAAAGACGAAATTTCAATAACCATTATTCTTGATCCTCTAAGCGAATTTAAGCTGTAACGGAAAGACATAAAGCCTCTTTCGATTTGACAAATAATGGGCAAGAATGTTAAATCAAACAAGGAGCGTAGTTAATAATTTATTGATATAAGACATGCGAAGCCCATAAAGTTACCTTTGGCACACGTCTCGGTCTCTTTTAATTTGTAAGTCGTTAGTATTAAGCAAACGGAGTGCAGAGAAAGTTGAGATTAAGATTTCAGCAAAGTCCAATGAGCAATTTTAATTTTGTCGTGCTTAATTGACTTGAATGTTATCTAACTACCTACTATCCAATGTGTTACATAGGTTTACAAATGGGGAAATATAAATTAAAGAAGCATTTGAACAAAATAGAAATCTCGGTAATTGGCACGAAATCAAAATTATTGTTTAAGCAATTATCGGACATTTAAAAATCAGCGGCAGCAGTGCCGAGCAACACAGGTTCATTATAATTTGGTAAATAAATACCGAGTCAACCATAACCGAGCGTAACAACGTAAGTGTCTCACACAATCTTGAACAAACAAAAGTTATCGCTGGAGACCCAGGCGTTAGGTCGAAACCGACGGGGCGGTACGAGCGGAGAATGTTAGAAAAACTTATAGAAAATGACAAGCGACTGACAAGGACAGACGGAGATATGCCGTAGAGAAGAGAAGGACGGATAGAAAACTCGTTCGCCGGCATTCCGCCGCATGGTGGATTTAGGAACGGGGGCAGCACGATACGATTAGGTGGTTATGCCTTGTTATTTTTAGTTTTTGATTTGATTTTTGTGGCGCATCTCGACAATTAATAGGCGAATAATATTTGTCTCTTCTCAAATTATTGGTAATATTATTAAATGATGTTTGATTACCTAATATACACACATAGGTAATCGATAGTTAACTGACTAAACAAGTTTATAACATATATTTGAAGTACTCAAGAGGTCGTTGATATCCTCTTCGACCCGAACTATCCAATATTTAGAATGGTACTTATGCAATTTGTTATTTACAATTAAATTAACATGTATGTTTTTTTTTCACATTTATACAGTTTCTCGATTTGTTTTTCCTTATACTAATATCAAATAAAAGCGCAATGATTTTTTTTCTTTTGATTTTCTTGAAGGGCATGTTATTGAAGTTATTATTTTAGCACAAATATTACATTAACTTTTATTAATAACTTAATTTTTTAATTATTAATTGAGTAATAATTGATCTTTCATACTATTTAAACAGCATCTCAAAATAATTAATGGCTTCTATTAGCCTTAGTTCATTAAAGCTGGGGATAATAAACTTGTTTTGGACTACTTTCACCTCCCTATTTGTGTGCGAGGCTTGTACGAGCTTTTGTAACCTAACTATAAGTGCTAATCTGTAGGCACAGCATGTGCACTTTTCTTGCGTTGCTATCCAAATGAAGATCGCCACAAGAAGACGCGTTCCATGTATATACAAGAACGCTTTAATCGTATCGTACCTATAACCGGAAAATTCAAATTTTACCGAAAAATATCATCAGTTACACATACAACGGTTATTTCCTTCGAAGACCCTAAACATACATCCCAGGAGTATATATTATATGCTTGATAGCAATGACCTACACCGTTGTTGGAACGAACGAGCCACTTAACTGTTTACGTCAAAAACCGTAGCATATTTCGCGCAGTTATTTCAATAGAGCTGATCCGGTTGAATTGTCGTGGTCTACTACTATAGGCGTGGGTAGTAGCACGCCGCTGAGCTCTATCTTCAGCTCTACATAAGATAGAGTTCTTGAGGATTTTGAAAGGAACGGTTGGTGGAGAGCAGCGCGTCGTGGGCGCCACACGCGAGCGACACGCAGCGAGGTGTCCGGTTGCTTGTCGTGTAGCGTTACCGACGTGTAACGAACCTGGCCGCGACAAGTTATGACACGACAACAAACATACGCATAACACATCATAAAGCCTTCCTTTGTTTTGATACACACTCCTGTTTGCTCGATTTTAAGACATCTTAAATTTTGTAGATTGCCTGATTGAGCTACTAGTTGCTGGCATAAATGCTGAGCGAAAGGTTCTCGATTCAATACTTGGGCCGAGCAAAGTATTGGGTTTGTCTAACTTAAAACTGCCAATTGGCATTAAGTCCCCCATTTGTTAACAACAATAAAGGACAAATAAATAAAATAAAATAAAATTTTCAATAGTAGCTCAGAGTGTATATTTGTAGCAGATTTTTGGTAACGCTCACCCTAGAGGCCTAGAGTGACGAGTCTCAGGGACTAGAATCTATGGGCAATATATTATAACTAGTGAGATAAGTAACTAAAATTATAATTACATTCCTCTGCGTACTCCTTTCGGAAAATATGGGCGCGATTTTGTTATACATACATATATGTTAAAAGTCGCAAATCACCGTATTTAATTACTTTAAAATCAAATACAATTTATCCTATTGAACAATAACCAGTGAGGGAAATCAATCAAGAATCCCTTTTATTTAATTGAGTTTATTACCAATGACGTAGAAGAATGCTTCTCTACTTATAAACTTTGAAATACATTATTTATATAGAGAACTCACACAATGCGTTGAAGTCTTTTATATGAAGCAATGAAACGAGCAGCGCGTCCTATCCCATCTGCACGATAAGCAGTTGTCATAGAACAAGGACATTCGTTAAGGCTCTATTATTTAGTGGATTTAACTTTTTCATTCTATTTTTGACCAACTTAATGGACAAGTGTGATAGGCATGGATCTGACTAAACAACTTTTTTTCGTGTGAATTCAATTTATAAAAATGTTATTTAACAAATCGTAATAAGACTACATCATCATCCTATCTCATTCAACTTCTGGACATAGGCCTCCCCCAAAGAGCACCATCGCGCCGTGTTCTTGGCTTGCCGCATTTAGCTTCTGCCTGCAGCCTTTCACAGATCGTCTGGCCTAAGACTTACCAATGAACTAAAAATAACATTTTGTTTCTAATTTAATGTAAAATGTTCACTATACTAATTTTATATTATGTGACAACATTTTTTTATAGGAATGTATAAGATGTCCGTAAAATACTGATGGATAATAATGGATGAAATACGTACACAGCACATAAAGTGCATGAAGTGAAACATCATACTCCGATGTGCAATCATTCCGCACAGCCACCCAATTTGTGCATTAAAATAAAATAAAAAAAAATACCTATCATAAAGTCAATGGATCGTACCCTCAAACCTACAGCCACAAACATGGTATTTTAAAAGTTTTTAAAACGATACGATATATAAATTCCGAACATCGGTGTGACAGGCTGCATACTGAAAAGTGTCGTAATAACGTGGTCGTAAGTTATATTTTATGCAAGATTTATTCTGCCCTCTGATACTCATTATGAATAATTCGCCGTCGAAACGTTTTCAAAAACTGTGTACACAACAGGAATTCTTAAGCGGCATCTCCATTTTTATACTCATTAACCTAACTTTATGTTAAGAGAAGATAATATTTACTCCTGATCTTGTTTTCAATGTCTCATATTTAACACGTACGTATTAATTATAATTGTTCCCACAATTATATTTATCTTTAATAGAAACAGATAATGTAACCAACGTAACATGATTACACAATATTAGCATTAGAACAGAAGCATGAGGTATGGGGCCATTTCTAATAGAATATAAAGCTTTAAGAAACATGGTCTAAGATCAGTTACGCAGAACTAATGCAAAAATCATGAGCCATTGCGTACACTGGCTCTCTTAGGTACATATACTGCTTAGGAAACGTGCGACAGTAAAAACCATAAAGGGGATCTGTAAGATATATTTCTTACGGCACCGCTAATTTATAACCGATATTGACATTTGAACTGTGTTCGATGTTTTAGTTTTAGCACATTAGTGTTACTTAATCCTATATATTAACTCCTATATATTACATTACTGTTAAAGTCACAATGATAGTAATAATATCATTCTCAAATAATAATAAAAATAATCTTAATGCATATTTAAAGGCCGCTATAGATGCGATACTTTTTACATTGAATTCTCGAACCAGACGCGCGAAGTGATAAAGTACAATTCTGTATACGGTAACAAGGCAAGAGACAATGCCAATGTTTTTGTAGGTGCTGGTGGCTCCTAGATCATTACAATAGCATAAAGTAGCCAGTTATGAAGTGGCCATACGTTGTGAGAACTCGGCATCGGACCGGTCTTTCGCTTTTTTTTTTAGAAAAGATACCCGTTTCAATTAGAAAAACATTAATACTCTTCAGTTTATTTTTCACTTAATTTACTCTATTATACATTACGCGAAAATTATTCACATTTATTGCTCGCTTGTGTTAAGACGGTTATACGCAGTGTATATGTTTAGCAACATAAAATAAAGGTTATTTCGAGTTATCGATTCACAGCGAATACCCGATTCATAAAAGTCAAAAAAGGAAAAAATGGAATATCGTATAAAATCGTATCGGCAGAGATAAGGGCGGCGACGCGTTCGTGCTGCGTAGCCCACGGCTGCGACTCGATATTTCATGAAACACCCGATTTATATGCGCGCCCCAGCAGGCCCTCGACGTTCACCGCACGTAATTACTGATAAAAAGAAAAATCAAATGTACTAGCGAATATATCCGCTCTACACACAATAAAGCACAAACAAAGCTCATAATATTACTTCTCTTATTTTTTCATAGATACAAATGTAAAGATTTCGTAGCAATCTTCTAAAAATAAGGGAAGTAATAAAATTGAAACATTATATACATACAATCGAAATACAATACAAAGATATATTCAAACTCTAAAAAAGTTTTGATTATAAAGTTGCCAATGTATTTTTTTTAATGGCGGCTCTATTTAGAACACCTATATATGACTAATTTCCAGAAAGACCATAACACAGACACCTAGTGTGCCCGACAACACTTAACGTCAGGTGGAATGCATATCCGTTTGCTATATATTATCTGCACCATAAAAAATGCTAGAGAGCTTATTTCTGGCGGGCGGAGTGGTCGGTGAGGAGAGTTTTTACGAGGCACTCCCCGGTTATCGTCGCGTCAGGTAGCCCGTTGCTTATCTGCGCGCGCTGATGGATCGATCCTGAGCCGTCGCGCGTCGCTCTCGTTGCTCGTGCATCTGTCCTCTAATTGAGTGCTCTTTAATGGAAACCGCATTCGATTTCAAATATGTAAATATGCTGTAAAGAAATCGTATTTAATTATTTTTTATATAGAAATACAAATGTTGTAAATTATTTGTATTATTATATCGTCACCCAAGGTTGAGTAAGGGTGAGACAGAGAGTACCGAGAGTCGCATATCTCATGTGCTTCGTCTATATTCATCACTTACTTCATACACGAACGCCTGTTTCGTAGATTTCTGATTACTCCATTAGCCAGTATCGTACCCTTTGGTCTATCGTGTCGTAAACAAGTTCAATATATAACATAGTAGAAGAAGATTTAATGTTTCTAGCAATGTATCTCCGGAAGTTTAAATTGTGACGCTATGTTATAAAAATATACAATTGATCAATATTTAAACTACCTAATAGCATTGCAACGTAATATTATTCTTCAATTTTGCGAAAAAGAAACTTAATTAAAAATTACACTTCATAGTTACTATTCAATCATTTATCAAGCGCAACTGTTTAAAAGTGTCAGACTGTTAAAAATCTTGTAAGTTATGTTATGTTATGTTATGTTATACAAGTACCAATACCGGTTTCAAGTTCCAAAATGTGTCTACCGTCGCATACAAAACGACATCTACAAGGATCTATACGTACACATATAACGTGAACAAATCGTAGCCGACTGATACAAAAACCTTCAACCTCTTACAAAACCTACACCCGTGGTCTGCCACAATAGAGCTTGTCATATTATAAGATGAATGATTCGGATTTCGGCATATCGCCAGCCTTCGTCGTCTACCTCAGTTAAAATGCGTTGTTACTGCGTCATATTGCTGCATACCTAGTTGCATAACTATTCATATAAATTGCGCCCACTTTGAGACCACGTAAGGTATATGTGCTTTTATTTATTTAACAATTTAACCGGCTCGCGGATACAACACCTAGCGCACCCGACCATTGAGCTGGGGATCGATGCCCACATATAATGTAATTTACGTACGGGTTTATTTTGTCCGGATCTAAGCAAATAATATTATATAAATATTTATACGTATGTTTACGGAGTTTGTGTTACTGTCTTAATGTTTACTTCGCAGCGGATGGCCGTGTGTGATGTTCCTTGATATTATAATTATTATAGTCTTTATAAACCCAAATATACCGTTCAGAATCCATCAGCACCATACCTAATTAGGCATGTGTATTTAAGACTGGATTGTGTAATACCCAGAGTGCATATTAAAGACGCGAGTGTCGAATGTCCAACGTGAAGTACTCGTACACTCACAACCATCGCGCCTTAAACTATATTTGTAGTATAATGTTTTATAATAGCATTATAATATACTGGTGAAATTAGTCACTCACCCGCTTCGCTGCGCGTAAATAGAAATTTTATAACATGCTTCTTTCAAATAATAATTATTTTTATAATTTCACAATGCTTAACTTCGGACTTCCGGGTTTTTACAGTAGCCGGGAGGTAGATTCACTAAAAATTATTAAGCAAATAATAGACAGCTATTGTTAAAGAAGCGCCATCTTGTGGCAAGGTTATAAAAATAGCCATATGATCTTCCAGGCCGGAGACTGTATGCTACATCTGTCCTGTATACTACATTTCACTGATACCCGTCCCAGCCATTTCAGCGTGAAAGTGTAACAAACACAATTTTCTAATTTACAAGGGTAGTTGGATTTGAATACTAATAAAAATATAAAGCTTGTAAAAATGCAAACTCTTCATTATTCACAGAAGTAAAGGTGAGCGCTTAAACCCCAATTAAGGAAACAATAAAATTTTTAGACATGCTTCATAATTGTTCATATCCATATTTTATCGTTGGTAATTGGCGCAGGCAATGCCGTCAACGTCCGTCTCTGACTGCACGAGTGCAGTCCCGAACAATAGCTGCTAATAATAAGGAACGTCGTATTTACGAGCATACGTGCCCTCCGAGCGGAGACGAGCTGCCCTATTGTGCTGAGACCTCCTATGATTATTTCAGTCGCTTGCACTTTTCCAGAAATCCTTTAAGTTTAGCTTTATGGGCCCTAGATGAAATAAATCAAGTGCCTTTTGTGTTAAGCCAACGTAGATGCAATTAAGGGAAGTTTTATTAAACTAACGCGAGCTAACCCAGAATTCATTTACGAAAGAAATATTTACTGAGTAACTAGTGTAAAGTAAAAAAATACTATAAAGTTAGTAAGTAAATAAGATAAATATATAGTGAGAAAATTACGATTTCCTCAATCTCTTACTCACTTATGGGTTAGACAGAAGGCACCGGACACCAATATATCTCTGTCCGCATGCGAGTAGACCTGCCATGATTCTTCTCCATTCACCTCTATCTTCCCACAAGTCTGCCGGTTTCGGAGACTTTCTCACTCCTCCATACGTTTATCGTATCAAAATAACTAAAAAAACAAAAATAGTGACATTGTATGTTATTCTTACAAAATCACAACAATTGAAACACTGATCTGTGAAGACAACATTTGCTGATATTTCAAAGACTTTTAATCAGTTATACTGAAATTTAAAATATTGAAAGATGTTTATTGTTTCACCAAAGAACGGCAGCAAATTTTTCTTTAAGCCTCATTTTGATAAATCCAAAAATAATTTTCAATTTAAAATTTTAAACACAATATTGCGAAATATTTAAATAATGGTATTTCTATATCATCAATATATGTATCCCTAATTGGAAAACGTTATTGTTACAAAAAGGTTATAAAACAAAATATTTAATTGCAGCATTATCGAAATAAGGTAACAATAAAACTTTGAGATGTAATCTTCCAAACGGTGATGAAATCGCTGAAGTTATTTTACGACCTACCTATGAAGTATGGAATATTGTACTAACCGGATGATACCTACATCTTCCGAGATTTTTAACGACCCGCCATAATGGTACTGGGACATGAAAAACAAAAGCCGAAAGGCAAAATCAATTTAATTTAACATTATTACGATATATGAAATATACCCGAGTCGTATTGTGTAATCTCAGCGTAGAGTGCTATTGTTAGCATACATTCCACATTTCATATAATACCAAACTTGAAGTGCCTAGACCCGCGGCCCACACGGCGACCTAAATACGCGCGCCTGCGCACCCGGCGCCCGCCAATCACACAACGCCATTCAAATTACGAACCGGCGCCACTACCGACATCTATATATCTACACACGGATTTCATTATATTTGAATTATAGGCATTCGAACTATTAAATATTGTTCGCAACTGCCCTTTAGAGTACAGTTTCTGATTTCTAATATTGCACGTTTTATTTACGGCTGACTACCTGTAATTAGTCGGGCGGGTCAAGGCAATGTCTCATTCGAATAGCCTGTTATATAAATACATAATAGTTATATATAATATTAGGCAAAAATTCCTTTTAGAGTTGTCGATTATTATACAGACTAATAACTTAACAAATAGGCAGTATTCGATAGAAATAAATATTGACATCATACATACGAGTAGCTAAATTCTAAAACTGCATAAGATATTTCGGTGGTCTCTACCATAAAAGATTTTTTTTGCACTTCAAAAATAGGCATATTTATCTGAAAGAGATACGTTTTGTAAACGAGCAGACAGGTGTGAATAACAACACCACGTACCCACCCCAAGCAGCCTCGCACGGTGTGTGTTTGTTTTTACTTAAACTATCGTGTTGCAAGCATCTGCATGTTTATTCGCAGCTAATTGCTGTTATATTTGCACAATATTAATATCTATTGGAAATCAAACAATCGTATTATTCATGTACTCCAAGTGTTGTGAAGTTCGCCAACCCGCACCCTGCCAGCTTGGCACGCCATCACTTAACCCTTCTCATTCTGAAAGGAGACTCGTGTTCAACAATGATACGGTTTACCGTAGTTTACCGTAGGGTTACTGATGATATTGGGATTATTCATAATCCTCAGTTATTGTAACACTAACAAACCCTATCATGTATCTCGCTATATAATACAATTACTGTGTAGAGTTAACACAATCTCCAAAATTAAATGCAAATTGATACAACATACATATAATCGATATTTGTAGAGTTAATAATAACAAGCACGCTATTGATGTGTAATGTATAAATTAACGTCCGTATAAAGCACCTGAATGAGTATTATAAAAGTTAATTAGCTATACCTATATCGATTAATATTATTATGTAATTAGTAATAATTTTTTTAGGTTACAAACATACATACACACATACATATAACTTAACGCCAAGTTCCTTACGGGATAGGCAGAGAGCACCGGTAGCATTTTTGCTTACATTTTTCGCAATTCGCGTTATAAATTTAAAACTAAAGTAGGGGCGATGTGTAAGGTGGGTGCTTTGAAATATTCCGTTCTTTGCTCTACGCTACATACGACCTTCGGATACCAAACTAGCGGCAACCCGTAACGGTATGTAACACGTAACCTATGGTAACTAAACAGCTGATGAGCCTGAGTATATATGTACTATTCTGAACACATAATTATGTAAATAATTTTATTACACCCTCATCGGGATATGAATCCTGAATACTTGTACATTTACCACATAAAGTAATCACCAACCAAACAAGCCAATAAATTCATTCACTGTGATGAATTCAGTTTTTCCAAGGAGTGATGATATTAAGTCGTGCTTAATATTTATTTAATATGTTTACGTTATTCACAATTTTCTGAACTTTGTCACGTTATAGGTATTCTCAGTGTTTTTTTATAGCCACGACGTGAGAAAACTCACGTTCTGCAGTTTGGTTATATAAAATTTAGTTTATTACAATTAAAATTGAAACCAATTCAATTGATATTTAGTAAATTCTGTTACTTGTTATTGTTATATACAAAATTCTGGTCTGAAGCACGACGAATCATATAAGGATTTTTAAAAACGAGATACAATTAATTGTAAAAGGACGAAAGAAGCTGTAGTTACAAAATGTCTATTTCTTTGCAAGAAGCAGACAACGGCGCGGGAAAAAACTAGTATAAAAATAAACGAAGCCATTAATGCGGTTCACAATATGAGCTTTCGTAGCTCGAGGGGAGAGCGAACCTTTTAAAAGCTCTTCCAAAGCCGTGCAGAGCATTAAGCCAAAGTAGAGATAAAGCTGGTAACAACCACAAGGCGATACGTTGTCTATGCCATAAATATATTTATCTACATTGCTTTTGTTGCTGTGATAAATCGGTTCGCTTCACTAGTTCAAGGTGTTCGTACTGAAATTAATATATTAACGTTGAATGGTTTCTTTATATTAATGTAGAACCATTCTACCGTTTTACCCATTGCTTACAATTCTGCTAGATATTGTCATAAACCTGTTTTTTTTTAAGTAACAATAATTAGACAAATTCATGTATTATGTAAAATTTATAAGGAACATATTATAAAGTATCGATAAGAAGAATATCCGTAGATTTATATCATATGTACCATAAAGAAACTCAGCAGAAGGAGCAAAACATACAAAAATTTCAAATCAAAATTAGAAAATCAAAGTTAGAAAAATCCAATAGTGCCCTACCCTGTATTTGAACCCAGGATTTCCCGACCGGCAATCGCGCTTGCAATCAACATGACCAAAGAGGCAGTCTACAATATAGAAAATAATAAGGAATCAATTATGTATATGTAAAAAATCTTATGGATATATGTACATACTCGTATGTGATATATTGCTCTCGTAGCTCTAAATCCTACTAATCGTTTCAGCATTAAAAAACGAGTCTTTTAGAAGGATCAGAAATTATTTGAAATTCTTTATTTAAAATAAAAAAAAAATGTGACAAAATCGAGACCCCACACGGGAAGATTTTGTACCAATCAACCGTTTTAATTATATTCTCCATTAATGAACGAAAATTTATTGTATGCTATTTGTCAACCATGTTTCATGTGTGCCAACCACAGATCTATATAAGTGCATATTTATCTTTTAAAATACATGTTCCATAATGTAGGTACTAATAGATATTCTCTAAGAAACATAATTCACAGGTTTATCTGTGTCCCAATGTGACCGGTTGGATTCTATTAATTTTATTTTCTCCGCTAAAGTTAACGGTAAACCTTGTTATAATACAGGTTTATATGCCACACAACGAAGCAAAACAAAACGAAGGAAAAAATGTCCATATCGCAGAATGTATACCATTAAAGTTATCATTTTTATGAACACCAAAAGGTGGATTGTTTATTAAATTAAGAAATCACGACCTTCATTAATAGGTATCGTTAATTTCTTCACTGAACAGTCTTTTCATTCCGCTTAATTTGTTGCAACGCGTAAAAAAAGGATTTGTGCCACACGATTTCCACCCACAAAGCGTGACATGAATGCATGTTTCTGATATTTTTACAAAATATTTAAACGGTGGGACCCTCGTCACGAGGCCGCGGCGCTCTGGCCACTTGTTTAAATGTAAAGACGAACGACTCTACATTACTTGATTACAATAAATTCACAATATCACAACAAGTCGTTGACCCATAATGGGGACTAATATTTTTGTATCGGAAACCGGTGATTGAACATTTTACGTTGAAGGATATATGTATGTATGTACATAAATTCATTCATAGTAATTAATAGTACTAAATATGTACACAAGTTTATATATATTTTTTCATATTGCTGAAAACTACAGCGTATACCTTGTATTTCAAATTTTACAATCAAAATTGGTCACTTAAGTATACTACTGCATGTATCGTATCTGCAAGATAGTAATTCCGTATACTGTTGCGTATTAATTAAGTATATTATTAACCGCGACTTGAAATAGTAAAAGACATCGTAAAACATCAAAATTATTATTGTCTTCCTATAAAAAGGATTAATCTATCGTTTTAACGCTGTCTATATTACATATACTATATACCTATTATTTATGCAACTACTCACATGCTTGTTATATAGTAGTTGCATATAACTAATATGTAACGTAGCTTATAAATAAATCCCGCGTGTGAGCCTGTGACAAAACCTCCTCGATCCGGAAAAACATTCTTAGGTCAGATAATATATGAGTGTCGCTTAAGCAAAAGTAAGTTCGATATTTCAAGTCGCGGTTAAGTTATTGGCCGTTATTAATAACGAGCCTTTCCTAACTTAATCTGACTTGAAAGGCATTGAGTCGCACGTCGTGTATTCTATGCATTGTTCAGACAGCAAATGGAATACTTTAGATATTGTTCGCCACTTAAGCTATATAGACAGTGTCTTTGGAACGATACAGCCTCCTAAAGTGGACTTCTAAAGTAATTTTACATAATTGTTTGATTATAAACATTTATGTTAGTCATTATAAAAAACTATCTTATGACGAAAGATATTTCATTACCAAATTAACTTCAAAAATATTATAGCATTTGTTTATAATATACTTTACATATTATATACTTATTTACGATAATATTTAGGATGTAATAAATTCGTGAGGATAAAAAATATTATTTACTCGTAATTAAAGCTATAAAATATGAATGTTTATGATAATAATGCGTAATGTAACAAAAGGGGTTACACTGCCCCTCGAAGCTTATTTGAATTGAATGTAGAGTCAGTAACAACACTTGGAGTAGGCGTTTCTTGAGAATTCGTGTATCCGTGTCAAACTAATTTTTTTCAGAACGGGTGCCACTAAACATATACGCTATACTTTTTTATCGTTTTCTTATGCTTCATTACATTATCTCTACATGCTGTAGACACAGTCTGCTACCTCACGTAATAAAGTTTTTATTCATGATACAAAAGCTTTGTAAGTACAGAAATACGTTTGTATCACGATGCAATAATCAATCAAATCAATATATAAGAGCATTACATAGATTTAAATAAAGCCTGTACGCCTACGTACATATCAGCTTTAATTGTATAAACGAAAGAAATAACAATATGGTAGAGCTCGTGAAAATATTTATACACTTAAAAATGTTCGAGTCAATTGTTACTCGTTAGCAGGCCTCAAATTTAAATTTAACTCTCATAGAATCAAAGTATCTCTTAAGCGTTAGCGCTGTGTCATTGCTCGGGCTAAGTAGGACAAAAAAGTGTCGAGTAGTCAGCGTATAAAAATGTTCAATATGAACGACTCATCATTCTCGGCTATAAAAATAACCGCATATACGTAAGTGTCCAGTGTATAAGAATTCGAAATTTGCCGTTCGTTTTAAAAAACAAATTATAGTAATTAAGATTGATTAAGCCTCGCATTATACATATACGCCGAAAAAACAGAGACGCAGTATTCAAAGAAACAAATATTCTTCTTCTTACAATTTCTTTACTGAATTGTGGATGTTATCTATGGGCAGTTATTTTTTACTATTTCAGGTGCGGCGCGTAATCCTTTAAGAGCCTTACTGCTGAGAGGAAATAAATAACGCACAAGTCTCTAGAACTGGCAAAAAATAAAAGTGTAATATTTTTACAATAACACCCAGTTTCGTCTCCGTGAGTTTTTGTGCTAGTGGAATACGAACGATTGAGTGGCCATAGGCAGGCGTGTGGGCAGTCGAGGACTATTGAGTCTTTTCTCTTTTTTTCTACGTACGAGGCTCGCGGCGGCGCGACCGCCTCGTACCCGCTCTATTGTCCACCGTCCACTAAAATAACCCGCATTTTAGTGCCTCAACGAAATATACGCATAAAATGACATTTGAGATGCGGCATTGGTGCCGAGTTAAATGAAAGTAGACCTACATGATTTATTGCTGACATATTTTCTTCTCTTCCCACAGTAACGTTAATAGACACTGCACTTAATAAGTGTATTATGTGATTATCGTTAATAGAATAAGCTATATATAATGGGAAATGTAAATGATATTAAATAAATTAGCGCTCATTCCAGCTTAAGTAACATAAGACAACAGGGGAATAAAAAAACGTCCATAACGAGAATAAATGAAGGTAATTCCGTAGTCACTAGCAGATTATACATTGAAGCAATTCCGATACGTCCGTCGGAATCGGAATTAAGATTTTACTATTTTACTTTATCGCAAAGATGTACATCCATGAGCCTTTGTGCCGGCTATAAAAATCACCTTTACTGCGAAGTGAGATAGCGGGTATCTGGTCGATTACTCAAAGGGACGTGGGACAAATAAAGCGCATGCTTATCGGAGCCCTAGCTGTTGTCGTAAACTTGGGGACAAAGTGGTGCGCGACGCGTCACCATGAAACTTAATTACAACCTACTAATGTCACCCACGTGGCGTCATCAACCTGTTACATTTTTCTCCGATAACCTGCTATTAAACACAATATTGATCATTAATGAATAATATCTGTAAGTATCTATTCTTAACTCACCATGCATTCTCGATAATGTTTTATCAAATCAATTAAATATAAAAACAAAGACAACATATCACAATTTGAATTAATTGCGAACAATTGTAATTTAAGACTGCGTAATCTTTTTATTCTCATTTGGAATAAAATATACACATGTTCGAGCATCGATTAATAGTTAGTAGGCATTCTAGTTTGCATTGATAAATCTTGCTGTGGCTAGTTTTAATTTGTGATAAAATGAAGTGAGCATTATTAAGATATTGAGACGCTTGTAGGAGAATTGACTTTATATTAACAGGCGAATGAATAATTCCAGCGACATTGTAAGTTTTAGAGCAGATTCCAAAATATGCTGGTCGGTGGGCCTGGATAAAATCAATTTTGTACTTTACTGTTGTATGTCATAATAAATACTGTTATATAGCGATTAATTTCCAGCCTCATTTTGAATTAACCACGGCGGCTGGGCGTGACCGAAAATATATCTTAACCACTTAATTTACAGATCAGAATTGAGTCAAACGATTTTTTTTTATAAAACACGACGCTACCTTTCTCATGTTTCGTAAACAGTATTTATTTTTGTGTAAGTCAAAAATTCTTGTTAGAATCGAGCAGTGAGAAGAAACTGGTTTTGATTTTTTTATCTCATATAAATATGTAGATAGTAACGCCCCCGAGCTGGTCGGTTGTTATGAAGCCTTTGAAATATTATCTTTCATATGGAATGAAATGATATTTAGTATCTTAATCTAACTGTTCATACAATATTTGTTTGTGTTGTTGTTATAACTTTCAACTTCCCTTTACTGCGTTCTCTTCATTCAATTATACATATATAATTCTCTCTATTTAATTATATTGTCATCAAACAATTTTATTACACTATTACCTTATGGAAAACGTTGTTCTACCATAGAAAGTATTTCTAGTGAATATTTAAATTATTCAACAAAAAATAACAATCTACTGTAAGTGTGTTTGAACATTTTAAAAGTTTGGAAAACGAACGACGGTTGAAATATTTGGATATTTGTTATACAAAAATACTAAAATCAAGATAGCAAAATGGAAATTGCGGGTAGGAAAGTAAAACTTTGCGGTCATATTGAAAATGCCAATTAAAAAAAAACGCAAAAACAATTTTCGTCAAAATAAAGTTTTTTTCTAAATAGGGCGACCCTTATTCCTTAAGCGTATAAAATAGCCTACTACCTGTTTTATACACAAAAAATTTCATAAAAATCGCTCAAAACGTTTCGGAAGAGTTTGATTACTAACACTATGCCTCGAGATATTTATATATTAGATGTTTTTCGGTCATCGCTTAGAATTGTAGTGCTTACTATTATATCATGACGCCAGCAGGCAGAGAGGAGGCGTCAATGGCCAACTGTCCATTCTCCTACAGACCTGAGATTGTTCTTCTACAGTCGTCATTCTGCAAACACGTCCGCCGGTTTCGGCGTAATTAGATTAAGTGCGAAAATTGTAGTAATGAAATGCGTGATAATAGAAGTAGAAGAAGTGTTACATATAAAACAGTGCATTGTGTGTAAATACTAATTGCACATTTTGAAATGTTCTTTTCCATTTAAAAAAGTATATTTTACACATTTGTCTGTTGGTTTTGTGCCGGGCGTGTGCAACAGCCTCACAACCTCTTCCATTGTGTGACGTAAACGTAAGCGGTGAAACGTGGGACGGTGCTATACTTTTCTGCCTACCTCTTGGGGAATTACTGACATGATGTGACGGGTTACCTTTTTCTGTAAGGCTTTTTTGTATGTAATACAACTTAGCAACCAGTTATATAGTACCTGTATTATTTATATATGTCAGCCATTTGTTTACTACGAAAACTTCACAGAGACGAATAAATTTATATATGTATTTGCCAATTCTACCAGACGCTTATGTCATCAGTTTATAGGTAGTTATACTAACGTACATAAAGATACGGATACATGCGTTTTGTTCGACACAAAAGCCACATATATACGAGTAGTTTATAGAGTATGTACATATATACGTACAAAAAGTGTTGTAATGAACCAATTTTGAATAAATGATATTTGAATTTGAATTTGAATTTGAAGTTTCGTTTCTTTCCATCGCCCATCAATGTTTTGATTTAAAAGACTACTGTAATTGTATATAGCCTATTCATAGGTTTATCCCACGGTTCATTCATTGTACGAAACACCAAACACGGTTCGGTGGTTTCGACATCAAAATATGAGAATCAGGTTTACTGTCGTATCTACTGCTGCTCTAATATGAATAAATACAACGATAGGTGACATTCGATTACATAACATTCTCCGCTCTAGCTGTCCTCCGCAATCAGTATTCAGAGCTTACGTGGCAGTGAGAACGTATTAAGGAAAGCATGTTGTGATACGACGGAGAACAATAGAAAGGATACGGCACAAAAACAAGCACGCGGCCGCAAATACATGCCGAAAGCAGGCGCGCCGGGCCCGCGGACGCGGGAGTATTAATTAGTACCTAACTGTAGGGTGACAATCGACACGAACAACTAAAAATTAACACCCATCTGCCATATCTCACCCACTGTTACTAAACATATTCAATAATAACACAAAACCAACAACCGAAGCTCATTCTAAAACGGTTTAGACTTAACATTGACATCGACCGCCATATCTCAATGTAGCCAGCGTTTAAACGCGAATGTCCGGAAAATTATCCTTAATGATGGTTCTCCTAATTAACGAAAAAGTGTCGCCACGTTGACAAGACACCAAAAAAGGATGTCCGAATGAACTCGGGCATTGGCCGATGTGAAACTCAAAAAACCGTTTAAAAATCACTCGCTCCGCCCACAGTCCGCCCAGCGACTCTTGCACACTTATGATTTATCGTTACGAGGACATCCCGCCCCTCGCACTAACTACCCGGCTTCCGTCCCGCTAATTATGTACCTATACATCGCCCCTACAAAATCTTAACGCACTCTCGATTCCGCCAACGTTCGTCGCCGTTTTGAATCAATACCATATTCGATTCGGTACGGCACCGCTGTCTAAATCCTTTACCCCATACACCTGTACCCAGCTATAAGATATCCTATACGTTTTTCCGACGTAATCAAACAGGATTAAAGCGTTTAAACATTAAGCTCTCGCGCAAATGGTGTCCTTTTATAGTTTCGTTGTGTTACTCCATTGTGCTTACACTGGAAAGCTTTACGGCGAACGTTTTGTTGTGAGTCGGAACACGTGTCCGGCGAGTGTGGGTGCGCGGGAATACACGTCTGAATGCGTGTCGCGAAATAACGCACAGTTTGAGCTTAGAATTGTTATTTACACGTCCTTACATAACAGACTATTGTTACAAATGACATAAAATTAAACTGTTATTTGATTATTTTAGAATATCAATAGGCATATTCTTGCAAAATATACATACGTTTATATTTGCACAAGTATTTTTAATTTTATAAATTATATTTTCTAACATTGTTAAAATTTCAAGTTCAGGCAAGTTTGCTTACGTTTTTGCCTCTAATTTCATTCGGTTCTCGCCTGATGTATGCTGGCGACGACATCCAGACAAGAGTCTCAGTTCGAGCACAAGGCCAGCAATTCCATGTACTGGTGGCCGATTTGCTAACTGGTCACGCATCAAGGACGTGAATCGAACGGATTTTGAATAATTTTGAAGTGCTTACTGCCAGTTCTCACGCTATTGGCATTCTTAGTTGCTGGTGACGTATACGGCTCCGTTCTGGAACTAATAACTTGTGAACCCTTACTTTTATTAGTGTACACAAGAGGAGTGATGACCGCTTAACGTCAACTTAATGCATATACCTACCGCTGTTTATGGTATGAACGAATTCAAGGTGACAATATGTAAACGTAACGTAGCGCCTGTAGTCCCCAAAGTGGTAGGCAAAGGAGTGTACTGTGACAAAATGGTAGTGAAACTGTTTAACTAAGTCTTACCCACAATATAGAGAATAGTAGCAATATATTAAATTACTAAATTGTTATCAAGTTCACGCGTATATTACTAGACGCATACTGCTGAATAGTTAATTAATAAAAATACATAATATAAACTGTGCTCTCTGCCTAACCCGAAAGGGACCTGGCATGGCATACATACATACGAGTACATATTTACGTAAGGTCGCTCTCGGGGAGGCAGACACCATCGAGAGCCAAATATCTGTCACTTTATACATGCACGCCAATTCTGGCGACATCTGACTCCCTCACCGACAATATCTGATGATATTATAATGATGATATTATAAAAATACATAGTTTAGAAAGCACCCACAGCCCTATGGGCGCTGGTCCCATAAAATAATCATTGTAACAAACATAATTATGAAACAAATAATTAAAATAAAAAATGATATAGAAATAAATATAATATTAAACGTCCACATAAATCGCCAAAGGCAGACAAATATAAATAATTACATTAAGCTATTCATAAAGAATTTACCAAACTGCGGGCGCGTCGATTGTTAAGCTAATAGAGAACTTATCCATGACAAATTGGTGGAGCGGCGGACGCGCGCTGCACTGAATAAATTAGCTACAAGTTTGGGAAAACTTTACCGCGTGTTTGTTGTGACAACGCGAGATCACCGCCGCCCGCGCCCGCGCCGCGCCCGCCCCGCGCCCGCCGCGCGCCCGCCGCGCGCCGCGTGCCTCCCCACAGTTGTCTATGTACGGAAGTTCTAGTTTAAACTCCCGATTCTGGTCACGTTTTGATATGAACTATTGGAAAATGTTCAAATTGCAAATGAAATAAAGACTGCGCGTGCTATTATCAGCATTACCCTTCAGAGGACGCCTGTGTCCTACAATGAACTATCATAGGTAGATGATGATGATCATTATCATAATAATTACAATGTATAATGACTTAATTGTAATAAAAAATTTGCAATAATAAATACATACTTAGGTAAAATCGATTTATCCATATTGAGATTAAACATGTTCAGGAAGCAACGATCACGCACACGAAGACACGAAACTGAAGTTCAAGAGAACCCCAAATCAAAACCGATATTAAATCGATGCTCACCGAATCGATATTCATAACTCCAATGCTACAGGCTATCGAACCCGCAGCTCTGCGCGTTAGCCCGATATGATAATCATTGTGACAAACGGCTCATGAATGCGTGGTATAATAAGACATTTAAACCATAAACGTAACTTCACGCCTGTAATCCCCGAAGAGGTAGGCAGAGGAATGCAGAACACTCCCACGTTTCACTGGTTAC
>DWFO01000471.1:0-20347 GCA_018246595.1 Mimoniades nurscia nurscia
TTGTGACTAACATGAAAATATAATAATTATTTATTAATTCTTCTATAAAACCTAAAACTAAGGGATACTATATTTATGTATTTAGTAATTTAACAACATACGTATTTACATGCCTAATGGCACTACTTCCCACTCTATCTGGGGTGATCGAGAGTCTGTGCATAATTTCTAATAATATTTAGCTTAGGCTTTTGTCTATTCGTGTGATTAAGTTATTATATTCGTAGACGAATTTATCATGGAAACGTAATCAATAAAACAATAAAATCGGACCTGCCTAGGATACGATTGATAGCCTTTAGAAAGGTTTTAAGGAAAGCCGTACTTCAAATCTCCGTGGTTAAAAGCAGCGTCTTGTTTCTCCGTTTTTAAAAGTAACGTAGCTAAAGCTAAAGGCAAATGTTAGTGATTGGTAAAACACATCACATGTGTTATTAGAAACCAATTCTTTACACCGCAAGTTGTAACATAAGCCATAATATTTCACAGTACGGAATTTTTCGTATACAGCATAATATCCAGCCTATATCAAGACTAAAGCCTTCTCTAATGAGTTTGTCGGCTTGTCTCATCAATTTGCTGGATAAATTCCTTTTCCTTTCATCCAATAAAAATTATACTAATGAATAAGTTTTTTCTACACTCACCCTGACAACTTGTTCCACATTTCATTATTTATTACTGTTTGGAATTATGTTGCACTTATCTGAGGTTTTGTGTAATTGACTAGACATAGAAATGGGCATAGAGTACACCTAGATTAGATAAATATGACGCGTAACTGGATTCTTTACTTCAGTAGAGTTATGCCTGATAAAGGTTACCCTTCGAGTAGGTAAACTTCTCCAATATTGACCTCGGAGCTTCTATCCTTTTAATAAAACAAATAATTTGTTGTACCTGTCATGTTTTGCCAACTTTTTTAATATCCACCCAAATAGAGGCATTCTCTCAAATCGTAAATAAAGAAATCCTTGAGATTTTTAGTGTTGCCATGAAATTTTTTTGTATTAAATCCAAGTCACGTAACATCACGCTTGTAATCCCCGAAGAGGTAGGCATAAGAGTGTATTACAATGGAACGTTTTACCAGTTACGTTTACGTTTCACTATGGAATAGGTGGCGAGCCTATTGCCATACACCGGGTACAAATACAGACTTCGAGCCACTACTAGAAAATCTAAACTAGAAAAATCCAATAGTGCTCGACCCGGGATTGGAACCCAAGACCTCTCCATTGTCACTCACGTTTGCAACCAACACCACTAATAAGGCAGTCGTTGCAAAACGATGTACATAAATATTGTTATTTTTCTAAATTGCAATTCTCAGTATGAGCACAAAGTCTGGTATTATACATTATTGGTAAACAACATTATTGTTGAATCGTGGTAATGTGCTACACCCCTCTGGCTTGCTCCTTCGATTCGAAACGATGTTTATTTTGTTCTTAAAATATGCTTACTAATAACCTCTGCCTACCCCGTGAGGAACCCGGTGGTAAGTAAGTACAATATGCTTCCCCTTTGTGTATTTCGTCCACGAGTGAAAGCTTTCGGTAGGTTTTAAAGCTTTGAAAATTTTCTTAAATAGTATTCAGAAGCGTTTAAGCGTTTTATGTGAGCTTAACTTCTTAATTGCTACAAATGGAATTATTTACTATTCAATGGGTGTTAAATTTACGCGATTTAAGAATATAGAAATTTCTAGAAAGACCAGTTTCCCTCAGTGGAATGTGAAAAGTGTTGATGATGATCATGATGAATATATTCGAGGACTATATATTGAATTGTGGAACGTGAATGGTGACAATATTTGAGAGAGGCGTATGCTGAGCTATAGACATGTAGGATTATAGAAGCTATGTTTTTTTACATGCCATTTAAAATTATAAGCAATAATCAATTTATCGCGATTGAGAGAATTTTAACATATGGCAACAATTTCCCTATTAATTAATCACGTATAACGATCGTATACCTATAACAACAAATATAAAAGACAACATTTTATTGTAATTGAATTATTTATATAGTTTGAAAAAGTAGTACTTGACTGTGAGTCGTAAAAGTATCCGTATCAAATCACAAAGCCACTATTCCGTACTTTGTATTGCATATAATGATTCGAGGGCGATCATAATATCGCTTACGGAATAAACTACATACAAAGCTTGTTGACTCATGAACGAGACATAATGAGTTTGTGGAGTTTCCGCCGCGCCCCACAGATGGCTCCCGGAGCGCCGCTAAATCTCGATTCTTGTTTAATTTAGGTATCTTATGTTTTTGATTGTTATCCCAATAGCCATTACCTCTATATTGTAACGAATATTTGTTCTTACCTAATTTAAGTTTCAACTTGCTTTCAAAAATTGGGCGTGGCGTTTAGCTAAATTAGGCTAATTACCTGATAGCATAGTTCAATGTTCGCTTGTATCATGTCTGATAATGCTTAACTGGAAATATTATAGAAGAATATAAACATTACAGTAATATTATTTACATTATCTCGTGAACTGAAGAACATTATTATGCTCATAGAGTAAGCTCATTGAAATTCTTGCGATAGTGTTATTACGTAGAATTATACAATCAATTTGTACACGACGTATGTAGAAAGTTATAATTATATGAACTTTTCTCAATTGAAATTTTAATTCGCACATATCTCAGTTATCAAAATACCATAAGTACTGTTAAAGTAGTTTTCTGTCTTTCCTATCTTATGACGAATTATGATTGCATGGTTGCTCCTAGTAAGGGCATTGATATAATGGATACGTGCAAGGACATGTTTATAACAAAATGAAGTCATCTATCTTTGTAGTATACAAACACCGCACAAGTATCACAAAGCACATACTAGACATTATAAGTATATCAAATTGTTGCGCGAGCCGCCCATAAACTTGGTTTAAATATCGTTAAAAAGCGAAGGCTCGCCTTGATATTCTGCCAAGGAGCGTTTATTTTTGTAGCGAAAGTGCGCCGGCGCATGCGAGGAAAAGAGCCGTTAACCGAACGCCACCGAAGTTGCCCGATGTTACCCGACCGGCGCGGTGTCTGTGCGTACAAAAACACGAATGTAACAATAATTGCGTTACCAGCAAATAATTTTAAAGCAAAATTAGTAATTATTACATTCGTTTTTCTACAGATTTTGTCAATTTATGACTAATGTCAACCAGTTATACCGCAAAATGTTAGTTTTATTCGTTTTATGCCTCAAAACGGTATCATGGATAATAAAGCCACGCGCACAGCGATGCACATCGGTTGTTTTGTGTGCGCCTTCTATTTACATTATCAGACGGAAGACGCTAACCCCTCGTTGGCGCGCGTTTTTTCTCTTTTATTATTATTAACTTGGCGCGCATCGGCGTGCTGCGCTCGCTTCACCAAACAACAAGTACAGAACACACAGTTTTGATACGATGCAATGTTATTTTATCTGTTTCTAGATTTTTAACGTAATGTGTTATGATAAATAATTGTTTCGTTTAAAATTTTAAAATTCTGAAAACAACTCACATTTTAGGCACATTGCCCGTTTTTAAAAATGGCTATACGTGTTCCTGTTAGTTTGAAAAGTTACGTTGCAATGTACCTTACAAGGGATTGTTGTTTATAGTTTTATCATAGTTTTAATTGGACTATTTATTTGGTGTACCTACAGTCGGGCAGTTATATCAAACAATAACAAGCGTCATTGTACTTTTTCCAAGAACAGTAATGGTTAATATTGTTGCGTAGAATCGATTAGGTACCAACCTGTGGGTCAATGAGCGAGTTATTTATGTGTGTTTTCTACCTTTTGATATAATGCTCGTTTACAGGCGTTTATATTAGCTGTAGGAATAACCACGACAAAGTTCAAACATAGTATACTATATTGTCGTAATCTGGACTGGTCGTAACAATGGACTGATTTCTCATCGGGCGCTATATTGTAACTGTGTGTGTATGCACTCGTTTTCTTGTCGACGAATCTATTATATTATAATTGTAGGACGTGTTTTCAAGTCTTCGACACCGGCGTGTTTGTATGAAGAGAGTAATTAATGTGGAAGAATGTAGGTATGTGAGGAAAGAGATATTTGGAACTCCTTGCCCCCTGGCTACTTTTTAAGACACTTGGCGGGATGATATGTATGTATGTAATTATGCATTATCCGTTATTAATTCAATTAATGCTTTCACTTTATATTTCGAATGAAGTCTAGTCAAGGTTGAATTATGAATTACGCATTATTAATTCAATTAACACATACCAAATTTAATTAAATATAAACAGTAATAAAATATCTGATTGATTTAATGTGATTTGTAAACAAAATAACAAACATAAAAGTCCGTTAGTCTGGTTGTAAACGATTACTATTCAATGACATCGCGTCCCAACTCACGGTGCAGTGAAAAGTGGCAAAAAATGCATCGAACCCCTTTCCGCTGCACGAGGGCTGTTTTTAGTTTGCAGGCCTTTGTCTACAGTCGCGTTCCAGCTTGTCGTCCGAACGGTGTGAGCGTTTTAAATACTATTCATTCGATATGCCGCTTTCAATTATGTACATACATATGTATGTTCACTGTACAAGTACCTACTCATATTATTCGAAAATGCAGCTGTTTAAAAATTGTATCACAATTTAAAATATTAACATTTTGTGTACGGCGTAGTGCGTTTATCTGTATTAATATTATTAAGAGAAAATATTTGTTTCTTATTCCAAATAGAACCACATATATTGCTACATCAGTACAATCAATCAAACTTTATGTTGCCTAATATACATAAACACATAAATATCTTCAAAGCAGGTGCCTTGAGGAGTACTCAGTGCGCACCAAGTGCGAACAGACCGTTTCTCTACTACGTCCGTCCCTCTCTTCTCAACTGTTGATAAGAGTGATTTGGCCTATTATCTTTTGTCTTGAATAATTAAAAGTGGTTCTTATCGGGGAACACACGGCCATAGATAGTTCACCTCTTTGGCAGTTTGTGAACTACTACTAATGAAATATTAATGAAATATCACTGTCTCCCTACTACAAGTTTATCGTAATAATTTGTTCTTGAATTTTATTCTTAATTTCAATAATATTATGTTAATTTTAAACAGTATTTAATATTGAAATGTACATGTGTATATGATCTAATACGTAAATTGAAATTGAATTTGAATACATCGCCCTTTCATGTTTAGTGTATATTCTCTCTGAAACATGTATTACAGACCTCACGCAGGATGCTATAAAAATATGAATCATCTGTTCTTACGAATCATCTATGACTTAACTATACGATCACCACTGAATACGTGAAATCGTAGAGCAAAACCCACTGGAGGAGTGTCACAAGACAAGACACGGAGTGTAGAGTCAGAAGACTGTAGCTCTACAATTACTAGCGGTTCGCTAACAAACGAATCATCCTAGAGTGAAGGCAGGTCAATGTTTTTGTACAATGTTGTCTCCCTACAATACGTATTTCAATTCTGAACGAAACTGAATCGCCTGTCCGTTCTGTAATTCAATGTGACATTACATTCGTACAAGTATGTATATGTCTGCGTACTATAAAGTATTGGTTTCGAATTAATTCATGAATACTCATTGTCGGTTGAGTCCCCTGTAGATATCTCGCATAATTCAGTATCATTGTTGTGTCTATTTGTATCGGCCCTAGACCTTAGCCCGTTCCCGATGTCCATGGAATACGGCGGTTACATATAATTGCTGCTTGCTAATTAGGCACACTCAAAGAAACAAGTGAATTTGTTTAGACGTTGTTGATGGTCAACTATTTGCGGGTAGCTCAGATAAGTTCATCCTCAGATTAGATTGTATCTATGTATATGCCTATATGCACCAGTTCCTACATACCATCCCTTGGTGTTTCTATTCCAAACAGCTAAGCGTGAAACAGTGGTCAGTGGTTCATTTCAGGGCGCAACTACGCTATCTATCAGATGGATTCGCGACTAAACGCGAACTTATTACATAAAGAAGACTTGCATAAGGTATTTTATTTTAATATTAAACAAATTTATTTTGTCCTACACTTAACAACTCCGTCAATTATTGAAAGTTAGAAACCATGTAAGTGTATATCTTATATTATTATTAATAAACAAAAGCGTGACTTTAGAAAATTGATCAGTAAATAAAAATTAAAAGTACATTACTAAGACTTAAAAATAAATATATATAGTGTCAGATACTTCACCGTTGAAATAGGATAGATGCGGTAGTTACTGCACACACACTGAATTGTTCGCTTGTCCTAGCAAAACTGTAAACAATTCAATAATTACATGGTAACGCCTGAAGGACACGTGTTGAGCTGAACACGTTGGTTGAGCTGTAAGAATCGTAAAAAGTATGTATATTAGCAGCCTGAAAATGAACACCTACGTGGCCAATCGATAACAAACGTTAGGTACAAAAAAACAAGTTTCAAAGTTAATTGAACAATAAATTGTGGAGTACGTCCCATAGTATTCCCATACTTTGGGACGTACTCCCACGTAAAACTCAAAGTTTACTTAAGGCTACAATATATTTCAATTTGCACTCCGTAGTGATGAAACGCTTTAAATGTAATAATAATAAAGTTGTGTAACAAATCACATACTCGACTAAGTTATCACTTAATCAAAAGAGCCTATATTAAGGTTACGAAACGACTATTATACTAGATACATTTCTAATTACATACTTGTACTATGCATTTCTAAATATATTTTACACCCAGGCATATAATAAACCATGAAGAGAGGGATGAAAGTAAAAGAAGCACGTCCGGTCTCAGGATAGGATAGATGAATCCGTAAGGAGTCTGTAAGGAGATATGTTTGGTATTCTGTGCTCTATACCTACCCCGTAAAGAAACCGGCGAAATTATGTATCAATATTACAGAACAAATACTCATGCTTTTCACTGTATTATAAAATATTTGTGTTGCGTGGATATTATACTTTCAATCTCTGACTAAGCCATTTGGGTCGGTAATCATAACAGCATTAACAACATTAACAGGCTAATTAATATTGTGCAATTCAATGGACATGTTCAGTTCAAACTGTATGTTCAGTTCAATCAGAATGTTCAATTCAATCAGTATGTTCAATTCAATCAGTATATTCAATTCGACTTGTATATTCAGTTCAATCATGTCCAATTGAATCCGTATGTTTAGTTAAATCAGTATGTTCAGTACAATCAGTATATTTTGTAATTATAGCTTAAATAGATTGCAAGAATTTCTCATGTGGTATTCATCTTAGAATTAGTAAAACTTGAGTGAAGTAAGAATATTGCCGCGTAGATATGGCGCAATGGCAGAACATTCAAAGCGCCGTGACAGTTGACCCTGAGATTAGTGAACGATAACCTTCATGGGTGTTCCCGTACTTTAAACGACACGTTAAACATTTATTAGTGGTCGCCCAATGGTATAAAAATCGATCGCAATACATTTTTTTCGGTTATTAATTTATAACATTCAAGTTCTTATGTCGAAGCGTATATACGAGTATATCGTTGAAATTTCTACTTTATACGACTGTCATCACATATTGCTTTGCGTTTTACATTGACGGTACAAACGTAGGCAATGATCTTTCCATTTAATATGTTATAAACACATATTATGTACATAAAAGTTATTTCTTTCAGCACAAATCATAATATTAAAGTAATATTATGTAAATGACAAACTCATGTTGGTGTGATTTTGAGGTACAAAGTTAGTTAAGACATCTTCTCCTTCTTCGCATGGACAGCTGTTTTTATTAGTTGGTCTTGAGAGGGGACGTTATGTGATCAGCCATCGTGTTGACTGGATTATTCGCAATGTCCAGGGTGCGCTGGGTAGTATGTGTTTGTAGTTAAATGGACACAGTCACCGCTCGGGGAGGCCCCTTTCATGCTCATTAAGACATAAACCTTAGGTAATGAGCATACAATATGTACATAAACGTGTCAGTTGTGTACACGAAAACGAACATTATGGTGATTTAATTAATTCGGTGACATCGGCAAGCCGAGACGTTTATTTTAGGGCGTGACGCGTAATGAATGCGAATGTAAGTCTCCGGCGTGATACTGAAAGAAATATATGTACCTACGTAGGTAGGCAGGTAGATGTAATACGTGTTTGGGTCGCTTTGCAAAACAAGTGATTCATTTGAATGGTAATGAAATTATCTCTTAGGAAATATGTATGTATTTTTTACTTGATTATTTTTAGGTTTTTCTAACTTGAAATTCCTAATAGCCCGGAATTTAAACTTTGGTGGGATGAATTATACTATAACAGATATTGTGGGTGTGTACTAGATTCCTCCACCTACTCCCGTATGGAAATATAATCGTGATATTATAAGCGTGAAGGTATACTCTCTGTTAGTATAATAATTGTCTAATAAAATATGCATACGAATTCTGACTGTTTCAAAACTGAATATACATATGTGGGCTTATCGCACAGTTATCGTGCCAAAATTATAATAGGAGATTGTGTATTACATATTGTTACTTCATGACGCAAACTCCGAATACAATAAAGTAGGCAGAGAGGACAAAGTCACAAAGTTTTAAATAGCTGATGCCTTACCAACCTGATGTGCTTCTTCTACGTTTCTCACTCTTTTCATACATATTTCAATGTACATACATACGTATTATCACATTAAATATTAAGTTATTAGAAATATAAAAGTTATGTATAACTTAAATTGCTGTAACATATGAGGTTATTCTAAGCGTTTAAATATAAGTATCGTACTTCTTTAGGAGCCGTAATATTATTTCATGTATTTTTAGATGTGAAAGGAGCATGGAAAGGTCGACGAGCGAATCTGTTGCCAATATAGAATCACTAGAACCCTCTCGTGAATGTTATAAGATTTTTTTTTGTTACCTACCTCTATTACATTCAATTGTGTAAGGAAAATTTAATTTGGAAACGTAAAGATTAGACGAACGAAGACGATTCACAGCTTACGAAGCTAGCTTTATGAGCGTTTAATGAGAACAAACTTTACATCGTCATCACTTGTCACCTGTCACTAATCTGTCATCAAGAAGTTGAAGTCGGAAATTACAGAGTGTTCTTAATTCGGTGAAGTAATTTATAAAAGCAGCGACAACCCACGAATTCAGCTTCCAAATTCAGCGATTCATTGCTCAAATCCAGGTCCGCGTCATAGTAAAATTTAAACTCGATTACTATAAAGCTGAAGTGATACGAGAATATCATGTGGAAACCTGCATGGAAAGAAAATGTTGTAAGGAAAGGTGTGGAACCTTAGAGCTAAGTTATGTTGTCTAATGCGTACATAGGCTGCCAACTCGCACTCGTTTCGCGTGGTAGACTTTGAAGTGAACCTTTCGTATTATTGTCAGAGGAAATGTCTAGCAATGGAGTTCTTAAAGGTTTGACGACGATATATTTGTAAATATATATAAATACATAGTTTTATAAATTTTCTAATGTAGATTTTCTAGTAGTGGTTCGGAGTCTGGGGATATGTGCCCGATGCATGGCAATAGGCTCACCACCTATTCCATAGTGGGAGGTAAACGTAACCGGTGAAACGTGGGAGTGTTGTGCATTCCTCTGCCTACCTCTTCGTGGATTACAGGCGTGATTTTACGTTTACGTTTACATACATAATATATGTATCCACAGTTCTATACTTCTCTCATATTGGAGTTATTATATTTGTTTTAAAGTACTTCGGTGTTATTTTACTTAATGACCCGACATTGCACAGCGGTAGCTGACCTCTTCGACGACACGTAGGGCTCTTGATATTCTTCCAACAATATGAAATTAAGCCACTTGTCCACTTATCCGTCAAGCAGTAGGTACTGTCGAAAATGGAAATACATATATGAATAATTCTATACACCCCAGGGCAAAATGTAACAGAGGATACCTTATGTTCATGTATGTATAGACGATGTCCTCTGTAACACATAAGTACATTATATTACATACATTTATTACATATAAACGTTCTAATATCGTCTATTTATTTACATTAGATCGTTGAAATTGTATGATAATAAATGTGCTATTACTTAAAAATGCCTTTTTTATTACAATGAATAATATTTTCATATATATTTAATTATAGGTACTATTTAAATATTTATCCTTCTGGTTATTCTTTTATAAATCAACGTAAATCACTATCAATCATTTTACCTACCTACGTATAATCATTTGTCAACAAATGTTTTCAGTAAAGTTCAGTATTAGAAATCGAGTAGCAACAGACATGCTTAGTGTGCGCTCGTGGGCGTGTATGTGTGTTTCTGTGCATGTGTATGTTTGTGTGCGTGCGCACGTATGTCTGCGACGAAGATTCCACCGTCCCGCTTTGATTAACATTCCAGCGTCGCGTGAGAGAGCGCGGGCGCGAGAGGCGCGATTTCCTTCTCTCTATGAAAACGGCGAGGTAACTGTTGTATGAGCACGCCGTTACATATTATTTATATGACACAGCTTAACGACGCCCTAGACCACTATTGATCAGCGTGGCACACCAAGGCGTTAATTCTTATCATTTCAAGCGGAGACCAATGTCTAACTATGCAACGATTGTAGTTTTGTTGATTATGATAGGGATCATGTAAGTGTTACGAAATGGTGTATGTAGGTATTTATAAATTTAGGTTTGCGTTCGGCGCCTGTCTCATCCTCACCTATGTGAAACATATGATGTAACCTGTTTGCTTAAATAGTGCTTATTTTGCCTTCAAATTTTAAATTGTAATTACGTATGGAGAAAGGGAAACGCTGACAGAGAGCTTCATCTTTAACGGTATAGAGTTTCACCCTAAATTTAATATTGGGTACCATTAAATGAACAGCGGAGCATTACGGAGGAGGTGGACAGGTATAAACAATTTGTGAGCCCCGAAAACTAAATTGAAACACATCGTCTACTAGCGTTTAGCCGTTTTTCACACCCGGTTCCAAACGAAACTGAATAGTCCAGGCAATGCTACCGAGCAACGGATACTATAAAAGATGATGGTCCGTCACCCTGGCCCGGGACATAGACAGGACCAAGAGCGTTCGTTTTAAACGGAGCTTTGTATATATTCGGTTGCTTGTATTCAAATTTAGTCTTCTAACAAATGAATGTCTAAAAACAAATTATATTAAAAATATAGTTTTTACGTTGAGGAGTTATTTCGTAAGCTATATCAGCTGATTATATTTATACAAATACATCACCATTGAATTAAATGTGTGTTGCATGGGTGTATGATAATGGTGTAATATGATAATAAAGTAAATATTTATACCCAATATACGTAAGGCGCATGAATATTAAATGTAATTAAGTTAGTAATGTTCTCATAGAAGTGAGTTTTATAGTCGTATTTGAGAATAAAGTTCTTTAAACCTATATTACACGAAATTAGTAGGACCATGTTAGGTGGCACGTATGCACTATAATACACGCAAGATATAATACCTAGCAGCCCCCGGAATTAACCCTATATGTACATATATATGTGTACACTAGATAGTTTAAGATTATATAAGGCCTCTACGATTTTTGGGGAAAAATGGTGTTCTGGACGAATTAATTTCAACTTTTGTTGTATGAACGAATTAACTTAATCTTTCTGAGTAATAGACATGTCCTATAATAATTGCAACTTTTTATGATTTGTAAATATTTGGGACAGAGATTACTAGGTATTTGCTAGCAATTTTGACTCACACACGACTGTTGTACAGTCATGTGCAATGAAAAGTACACACGGGCAGATTTTTAAATAAATGTCCACTCTGAAAATTGCAAAAACAAATAGCCACTTAACAATTCATGCTATATAACCACTAGAGTTTCTCACAATAATGTATACATTTTTGGCAAAAATATGGGCACAGATTGTTTTCAGATATTTGTATACACGATCACATGCAAAAATATGTATCCATTGTGAATTACAATAATATGTAAACGATGCCACGTGCAATGAGAAGTTACCTAATGCATACACGCTATTTTACATTATTCATTAATTAATGAACGTTATAATTATATTATACTTTTCATTAAGTAATACTTGCCGTTTCTGACGGATTGATGGATATTAAATAAAAGATTTTGTAGAATCAAAATGTGTAATTTACTTTATTTATAAAAAAAACTACAAAATATAATTATAAATAGTGGAGAAATTAAAATCTTGTGTAACCACCCTGAGCATCAATAACATCCTGCAGTCTTTGCTGCATTGATGCAATCATATTAATGCATACATTGCTGCTCTGAAACTATCCCATATTTCATGTACATGATTAATTTGGGCTATGCGTATCCTAGCTCGGTTGCTGTCCCAATGCTGGAACATTAAACCCCAAAGATTCTCTATGGGGTTTAGGTCTGGACTTTTAGGCGGCCATGGTAAACAAATAAGTTCAGTTCGATGGCGATTGAACCAGGCTTGGCTTAGAGGCGAATTGTGAACTGCGGAATTATCTTGCACAAAAGGAACAGGTTCAGAATTATGAAAATATACGTTCACACTAGGTAGTAAAACCTCTTCTAATATTTAATTATATTGCTGGCAGTTCATTCTTCCACTTATTTCTGTCTCACATGACAGTCTCTTATGACAAACTTATGACACCGATCGCCGCGCCGCATCGCATCCTAGCTACTTAAATAACAATATTTAAAAGATAAAAATTAATGTTTACATTAAATGGAATTCTAAAGTGTATACATATTTAAGAAAAAAATCACAGGCATCATTGTATACATTATAATGAAATAGTATTGTTTACATTTTTGTAAAATAATACCGTTTACATATTATTGTAATTCACAATGGATACATATTTTTGCATGTGATCGTGTATACAAATATCTGTAAACAATCTGTGTCCATATTTTTGCCAAAAATGTATACATTATTGTGAGAAACTCTAGTGGTTATATAGTATGAATTGTTAAGTGGCTATTTGTTTTTGCAATTTTCAGAGTGGACATTTATTTGAAAATCTGCCCGTGTATACTTTTCATTGCACATGACTGTACATAATTATACTTCTAATAGCTGTGATTAACAACCGAGGAAGCCTTATCGAATTACATAAACCGAACAAGCCATTAAAAAATAGAAAATTAAGTCAAGTTATAATAATCGGTCATTAAGATTCCGATTCAAATTTCAACCATTCCAATTATGAAAATTAAATAACGGAATTCGCGAAATATACCAAAAAATACGGCACTGAGGGAGGCAAAGGATTGAAAAATGTTCGTTTATTATTGTTACTTACTATAAATACCAACATATTGTCACACAAACAGACACAACCACTCAATATCACACTAAAAATAGAACACAACAGGCTTTTATTTAACACTGAAAAATTGTTTAAACGTAGACATGATATTGAATTTTTATTCTTCATTTTTTATATTAAAAAAATCCCACTAAAACAAATGTTACTTATACAATAAATAACGCAACTATTTATTCAATATCAGTCCTTAGACCAAACAACCATTTAGCATATTTTACACACGAAAAAAAATTGCCCGCACGTAATAACTGACAATATTATTGTTTGATATCAATTTTTACGAGACAGATATCGCTTTGTTTCAGGCGGGAAATGGATATACGATAGTTTTGGTTTTTTTTAATCAACCACTCCACGACCGCACCAATTGGCTAAAGGCGACATACTGACTACAAAACAAACAGCAACTACAGCAATATTGCAAACACTGGATCGTCCTTGCGTAGTTACTGTATCCGCGCAGTGCGAGTTACGCAAAGTTGGTTGCAAGTCTTTTTGTCACGCTACTAATTTCGTCTTATCCACCACGCTGCTTTCCAGCAGAACGATGCTTACACATTGTCATAAGTTTTTATTCCTACGAGATATGCAGTAACATTCAGAAAATACATATAATGATGTTGTAAAAACACATATTTTAAATGTAACGGTCGTTACATTTGAAACACTAATACTGCATACGCACATTTTGTTGCGGCTCGTAAGTATCTATATTTTTATTATGATTCACACACTAAACATGGATCGACCTTTCGAACTCATCTAACACTCACATATGCACAATAGGATGAATAATTTAATTGAAATAACCAAGTGAATGTGCAATAAATTTAAACTAATATCACAATTATTTCTGACTAGATAAACGTCCTGACCCTTATCATTTAATAACAAACATGAAACAATTATACAAATGGTAACATAACAAATAATAATGAGAACAAATGCTTATAATCTGATGAATTCAAAACTAAGAATCTGTTTTGAAATGATTTTATGAACCGTAAACTCAATGCACTTTGTGAAAATCTTCCTTGCAAATGATATTTGTGTTAAACAGCTATTTTTAGTATCGTAATTTAAAGGAATTATTAATGTATGTGCTTGGTCAATAGCAGCATCTCAGAGAGGCAGGATATTAGCAGAGATTAAGATAAGTGATGAATCTGCATATTAAATATTCACAAATAGGCCATTGGGTCTGCAAGGTTCGAAATTGTTACTTAAAACAAACAGTTTTTGAGTGACCAGTTAGTAAGTGGTTGCTTAAACTAACTGGTGAACAGGGGTTGTAGGTTCACTTTCTCTTAATACAAATATGTGAGATGACAACTCAAAGAGCCAAATTACCTACTTAGAAGTATGTATTTAGAAATATATACATATATCTATGTAGTTTATCAGCCATATCACTAGTATAGCATGGGATTTGTCTAGTTTGAGATCCTATAGCAATGTGTGAGTTGTCCAAAGATCATATTACTATAACTAACTAAGACTAGCGAAACACCATAAATTTTACAAATAATTTGAAAACTATACTTTAAGGCTATGATAGCTTGAAAGTTAATACACTCCAAGTATGTTGTTTTAAAGCAAATATGTTTGTATTAAAGTATGAAAATATATTTCAATTCAACTTTCCATAAATTCACAGAATCTTTTATGTAATAAAATATTTTTTTGCATGGATAAATAACATGATGATTGATATTTAGGAATTTTAAATCCTTAGTTTAGAGTTTGGCTGTGGTTAACAAAGGATTATTAGTGTTCTAGTTCAGTTTACAGGCTGCAAGTAGGGAGATACAAAGACAGACGCTAGTAATGATTAAAGGTATTAAAAAGTCATACATGACTTACTATTAGAACATCAACACAATGTACCAAAGAAAATATTTGTTGTTCATAATATTTTGGTATGGTATGGAAAGTTCTATAATCATATAAATATATAGTGTGTGAAGGGGTACTTACAAAGTCATAATTGCAGAGGTGATTTTTCTACAATACAAGCACACATGGAACATAAATGAAAATATGTATAGCATTTAATTAATGACTTAGTCAAATAATATTTCTAAACTTTTAGAATATTACACATTCAAAACATTAAAAACATACTATTAATGAGACTTTATTTAATTTCTATAAATCATTTCTTAATTTCTACAAATCAGTAATTTACAAAAATTAAGACAAATATAGGAAAATCGTGTTCAAATAATTTTTCTACTTTGGACTCGTATTAATTGATTGCCAAATATCGAAATTGCTAATGAAAAATACAGGAAAGGCAAACAAACAACTTTAGTACTGAATTCAAGGATATATATTTCTAATAATACACCTGATATTACCTAACGACGGAAACTCTTCCGGGTGGAAATATAATATGTAATAGCAGGTAGTTTTTATTTTAAATTGTAAGTTATAATTTTAATTTCACAAAAACATCCAGTGCACAAAGGATGCTTAAAAAAATCAATAGGTACTCACTTGATTGTCTTGAAAACTGTATGACAAGTCGGAGGTCCATGTTTTTACAGCAAACATATTAGTTTTTTCATTAATATTGCTCAAGAGACCTACGACATCCATTTCTAAATTTAAATTTCCCTTGTTTTATTTATTAAATTTATTTTTGCCGAATACCATACCAGCCCCTATCTATACAATCTACTGTTTGTAGTTTGACAAACGTAACCTTGAAAATATTATTTTTCCGGAAACTTCTTCAATAAAAACATGGCAAAGGCAATTAATACCAAGAAGAAATTCTCTACAAATAAGTTATGATTTATTCTGTTTTTTTAATTCATAATTAACAAATTTAATATAAATATTACATACATAACAAAAAAACCCTAAGGCCCGAAGACGTAGGCGGAGGAAAGTAGTACAGTCTCCCATAAACTTAACAGGTGTAATGTGGGAGTGTACTAAAACAAATATTAGTATTTTATTTCAGCGAATGCATATAAGTTGATTTATTTTAGGCTTTCTATTACAGCACTTATAACGTTAGCATTGAGTAAGTTAAGTTCCACGGAGCACTTGTAATTCATATAATTATGTTCATTAACCTTACAAGATGGTAATAAAATTAAAGTACAATAAAGTAAAAATATAAAGTCGTAACCTAACCATTACTAAAATTTTAATTTTATTTCATTCGTTAAAAATTATTTATTAACATTAAAAGTGCATATTTTTAAGCTCCAAGTTTATTATTAGTTTTGTAATAACTGTAAAATTACGATGTTGCCATTTAAATCGTCGTATTTAACACACATATACCTCCTGAGCATTTCCGGTTTCAAATGAATGCAAATGACCATAGTAGTTCACTGTCATTCGTCAATTCACTCTTTTCAGAGCGCTTTAAGAGGAAGACATTCAAGATCGAGATATATATGAAGTTGTGGTAGCAAAAAGTATTATAAACGAGTATTAACTAAATTCTTAACATAACTGTTTTCCTTTGTGTTGATTTGATATACACATTGCAAGGTAAGGTTGTTAAAATTAAGATGTTTATGTGCATGTGACTAAGAGTAAACTCGTACATAACCAATACGTACGCCGCCAACATGGCGGTGATGAAGTACGAGTGGTGTTTTTACTTTTCTTTGTATATTTTTAGATGTCACGCTACCGAGAATGGGATCTTTCTTGCAAAGTATACGTAGGCAATCTGGGCACCAACGCATCGAAATATGAAATTGAGAAAGTATTTTCGAAATATGGTAGTATCAGAAATGTGTGGGTGGCGAGAAATCCACCTGGTTTTGCTTTTGTTGAATTCGAAGACCCCAGGGACGCGGAAGATTCTGTGCGGAGTTTAGATGGAACGTAAGTGTTTTTATTTCGTCCATGTTATGATCATAATGCGTTATGCATCTTTCGTTATCAAGTGAGTGATAGCATAGCGTGGTTGACCGCCATATTGGTTTCTCTGACCCACTTCATCGGTCCCGTGCAGAAAAATATGTATGTATGATGTGTTATTGATTCTAGCGACATCATACTTAATGCGTAACTGTGAAAGATAAGGAGATAGATGGTTTATGTTATGATCTGATACGAAATATTTACGGGTATAAGGACATGAATATCTTGTAACCGGTATTCTTGTAGGTATTTTTGGAGCACTTAATTTGAATGCGTGTTAAAATCATATCTTATTTTAAAAAAAAATATAAATAGTAATGAAAAATTATAATTTAATCATAAAACTCCATTCCAATGTACTCGTATAAAGAACAGCATTATCCGTCACACATTGCAGTGCCGAAACATTTACACGGAATGCATGTTGAACTCTGCCGTACCGAGAAAAAGCCCCGCGTATAGTTACGTTTCCGCCGTGCCCAGGAGTTTAATGACAATAAATTAAGGTGCCCAGGAGTTTAATGACAAGAAATATCACAAGGATTATTACTTAAAAATAATGTTTCATTTCTATTTAAAATAACGATCTGAGACATACATTGGCACCATCAGCACCTAGCAACTGGGTGCAATTGCACCCCCCTGTACAGAAACAAGTTGCATACAAAAATTACATAATTTTTACCAAACCGAACAAATGTGAGGGCAATTCTTTTCGATTGTTTTTGAACATAATGATGTATTAGAAAAAGTACTTATACACACAACTTTGTTATCCACTTGATATACATGTACATATAGTTCTATATTATATATTGGTAAATAGTAGATGTAGATGCACCCCCCTGAAAATAATCCTGCTGGCGCCCCTGAACATATACCAATTAAATTATCATAATACAAAATTATATGGCCAATTAACTATATGGCATTCTATCTGGTATGTGTGCTACAGTATCATACCAGACTTGAAAATGTTTAAAGCTTGGAAATAACACAATGTAAGGGATGACATAGTTCATTTTTAGAGTCCAAGCTTAGCTCACACACTCATACTCTGGTATTCAACAAAGGAGATTGGCAGCCTAACCTATAGTGCAGCCTACGTAGGTGCAGCTGAGCAGTCTTGGCTGTGTCCTCAGTACCATTGGCAATGTAAGAAGCTATGCTCTGCTGTCCCCAACCCTCATGTGGAGTGTAGAGATTGTGAGCAAAAACTCCCCATGAGAGTGGACATGCCTATAAAATTCATGTTATATTAATATTTCATAATGTGGTAGCTAGCAGATTGCACACTCCTTAGATCTGTTTCATTATCATTGTGAAACACTTGAGTCATAAGTGTGCTAGAGCATGGTACCTCCAATCTGAGGCTAACATGTGGGATTTTTATAGATCTCACTTGCCTTAGAATGGGGAACAATATGAATTACATGTTTCTGGAAATAACTGTAAAATGTGTTGAGGAGATGCTTAGAAATATTTATGCTGTTAACCACAATTGAAACATTTCCCTCGAACTCGACTTTAAATGGAAGTAGTTAACATGTTGACTTCCGTGGGGGTCACTGTTGACCACACTTGACTTGGCTTCAGCGCCATGGGGGCCACCTGTGACAGATGCGACAGCAAATAATAAAAGCACAATTATCATAAATATGGATACTGATAAATTTTTTAATAATATCATTGTTATTACAGTGGTTTGAAGAAATCAATGCAATATTGAATATATAAAAATAATTTTATTAATATACATGTTTTCAGTACTTATTGCAATGAGTGAGATGAAATATATGAAAGAACAATATTTTGCCACATTTTTAATGTACATCTTTGATTCTGTCCTTCCTAGCAGCAGCCACTGCTGTAAAAATCAAATTAATGATATAAAATGCAAAAATGTTGTAGAGTGGAAAAACACATTTACTTGTTTCTAGAGCACACCTAATAAAATAAAATAATTAACCACTCGGCAAATGAAGCTTAATTGTTTGAAAACAGTACAAGGATTGTCCCACAGTGCTGGGAGAGTCACGGTGACCCCCATCACTGAAACTTGCATGATTTAATAACTCATTTTATCTACTACAAATAATATTTCATCACTATATGCATCATATAAAAACAAGTTCATATCGCGCCTTGGGCAAAACATCGCAAATGCATCCAGCAGTCAATGTGTTATTAAAGTAAATACTTTTTAATATACAACTGCTCTGTGTTATACTAATTCGTGCAGTCGTTTGTGTTGAAAGATACTACTAATATTTTTCATTGAATAAAAAATAACTTGTAATTGAAAATAAAAAATATTTCTTATTTTCAACTATATAATGTTCACTTTTTTAAATTTGTTGTTGCAGACGTTGCTGTGGCACACGTATACGTGTAGAAATGTCAAATGGGCGCACACGAAGAGATCGACGATATTCCAGGTATTATAATTTTACAATATTTTCACTTGCATACATGTGTATTAAGATAAAACTGATTCCAACAGTGCAGTGTTTACTTATGTTTTAACTCATTGGTTACTTACACATTTTCTTTTATAATATATAGCTGAATGTATTTCAAACATAATTAATAAGAGCGCTGAATGTAAAATTTAAGTCTTGGCACTGTTCAGATGTCATTGTTGATCACTTGTAGGCAACTGAATATGCTTATTTGTGATCAGTTATAATCTTAAACATGCCAATCTACATTTGCTTTACTTTAACTGTGGTAGATTTAGATAATGATAAGAAGAAATTAAATGTGGTGGGTGTTGGAACGTTTACAGGTCCATTTTATCAACAAACCACCAACACACCAACGACCTCACCACATCTCTTCACCACAACTACGGCTTGTATACCAATATGACATCCGCGACCGCCGCTCGCAACATCCCGTTCAACTTCTGCGGTCGACTCTCCAAACTTCTACTGCGCGCAGCTGAAGTCTCCGCCAACTGCGTCCCCATATCTATCCTCCTGACGGCCATTACCTAATCCTTAACCATGCCTTATTGATTTAATACATTACCGAAGGGAGCCACATAGTTTAACTACAACTATCCTGAACGCCATTGCAAAACCCTGCTTCACCGACTG
>DWFO01000472.1:0-20338 GCA_018246595.1 Mimoniades nurscia nurscia
CTAAGTAGGTGTACAAAAAACCGTGTTTCCAAAACGACTTTAACCAACTAACCCACATGTGAACATCATCTTTGATCCGAAACGATCTGCGGCCTACTAGTTCATAAATTTCACATTCTCGTTTGTTTCTGCTATGTAACCTTCCGCGATACCGCAGGTCAAAGTCTGACCATCAAAGATAAATAATGAAAACTGTGTTATATTTTCATTCTTTGCCATTGATGGCACGCTGGTTTAGTGATTAGTGAACCTCAGAGCTGAGCCGGTGGTCGTGAGTTGGATTCCCAACCAGACTAAGTATTTGGGTACAAATATTACAAATAGTACAAATATTTATTTCCGGGTGTAAAAATAAAAGGCTACACTTCTTTTGTAATTAAATATTATAATCTGTCTTTATTCTAACATAACATTAACAGTGCTAGAAGTAATGGCTGGGTTGAAGTACAGTTAACAGTTATTTACAATAGTTTTCGGTGTCGGATAAGCAGTCCTAGCGGTTACCCCATCCAAACACACATATAAACCACTTAGCAATTCATTACATTAGTACGAATTATGATAGCCATACATCAAAAGTCATAGCACGCGTTTATTACGACGCACTTTAAATCACCATGTAGACACAGAGGTTCATATCGCAACAGCAATCATTAAATCTGAAGTGAATTTATATGCGAATGAACGATCTTCGCACGGTACGGTACGTGACAAAACTGTTTTATGGTCGACAGACACTTTGTAATGTACATTACATTTAATTACACGTGCGATCACATTACACACCATTGATTAATTGTAATTCGCATTAAATTTTACTGAACCACAACAAACTATAATGTAACCTGCGGCTTCACTTGTTCACTTAGGGAAATATGATTTTTTCCATCGTGAACCTTGCCCTCGTATATCTACCCCTACCCTGATAATAATGTATCGTAAGACAAAATTCTGTTAAGCATGGTTCAGTAATTCTTAACACATGAGCATAACAAAACAAGAAAATTACATAGCCCTCGTATATTAAATAACGCTATTTCATGTGAGGTGAACGATTATATCTATATTTCTAAAACTTAGATGTTAGAGTAGGTACATATTCCACTTCTGCAATATTTTATTTAAAATTGCTCGCGAGCAGCTATAAAATGTATGTAAGTAATTGGATATTTGAATTGTGATTAAATTTAATAAGCAGTAACAAAAAACTTCTGTTTTTCTTCCATCGTGTTTTAAATTGTTTCGTTTTTATAATATTACAAATGAGTATCCAATGACCGTCCGATATTAAAGGTTAAAAGTAATAAACGTATACCTAAATGTACATTTTCGAAATACAACATTGAATGAGATTAAAATCCAACGATCGCTGAAACGAGTGCAGTGATGTAGGTACCTACATCTCCTTAATAGAAAACGCAATAGATACTTTTCATTTCATCTCCTTTTTTACAAATTAAACTCTTACAAATTCGTAATTTTCCACTAACCTTTAATTTAATATACATAGTTGATTTTGTGATGAGGAAACGATATTTAAGTTTACCACTACGTGACAACCGCTAAGGTCACACAACATTGTAGTAAGAAAATAATCAATGAATATGAACACAAGATAAATAAAATAATCCACAGGTACAACGAAAGACCCTGAATTACCGAAGTGTTATATTCAATAGTGAATGAAATGATTCGATTCAATCAATTCTTATATAAATGATAAAAATGTTACAAACGTTCTCAACAGATTTGCACCTTGACGACAGTAAGCTGTAGCCTTCGTTTATCAAATTTGAATAAATCAAGAATAATTTAAGCGAAATCACTTGTAATGATTTGGACATTGATATAATGCATTTGAATATTCAAAACTGCAGTGGTTACAACAACGTCGTCGCAATTTAAACATCGTAAATTTTTCTCACATAAGAAATCTCGATACGTCATAGAAGAACAGCACGGAGAGACGGCATTCACCTTGGTTTTTTTAAATTTAGCAATAGGCTCGCGTTTATCGCTATCCCGCCTTACGGAAAGCGGTTTGCAGCCTAGAATGTAGCACGCTTGCCTGGGAACTGCCTATTCAGTCTTGTCTTTAGAAGTGAAGCGCAGGCACTTTCCACTGCTACTCGTTGATGCCATAGTTAGGAGTGGCTCTCTCTTTCTAAGTGAAAGAGATGTAAAGGTTACTCCATCTATCAAGTCACGTTTCCACGGACTCAGCGGCCGCCAATGTTCGCGATTGCCTAACTAGACAAATCACGTGTGATCTTCAAGGCGAAGATGCTTTTTCGATAGTAAGTTGTAGATTGCAAATAGTTTAACCTGAATTTTATTTTAAAACTATGCCAGTTAAAGTTGATGGAACTGTGGGTTTTTAGGTACACAAAATACTTTTCTTTACAAAATACTTAGCCTTTAACGTTAATGCTTATGGAAAAGTATTTTGCTAAGCTCACTAATTCCAACCACGAATTCCAACCCAGATGTAAACGAGAAGTATTAGTAGATGATCAAAATCAACAAGGTATACTTACGAGGCCTTTTCCTTGGATATTTTATTTTAAGAACAGTAATACTGGTATTTCTATGTATTTGCACGGGAATAGAATGGTTGTTTCGGCTGTTCCAATGTACGGAAAAAACACTCGAGACATGCTTTAATATTTTTGTTTCTAACAATGAAATTATGCAAAAGTGAACTCACATAATCGGCCAAACTCTTCATGCCGTAGGGGAACCTCTCGCGGTCGGGCACCAGCCGGCCCCGGGGGTCACGCTCCCGCTCCGGCCAGCAGTCGTCTACGTTGATGTACTCATAGCCCACCGCCGCGTACCCCTCGCTGACCAGAATATCGGTCATGGTGCGGAAGAGACGATCGCTATAAGAGAAATGTTTATGATAAATATTATTACATTATTTCCATTATTTTCACATAGTAAAGATAATATAGGGAGTGTTACTTAAATCTCCAAACTGTACCTGTGGAGTAAAACCCAACTTAGAATATACTCCACAAGTACAATGACAAGTTAAATTCGTGTGTTTTATTAACAAAATCCACTGCCATTCTCTCAGCACGTTTAACATCGAAATGGCGACATTAAATAGCTATCGATAATTCATGATAGTAAAATTGGTCTAACGATGTAAACTGGGGTAAAGACAGTTAAGTAACACCGACTCTATAACTTTTTGATATTCGAGTCTTTCGCACTATAATCATACGAATTCATAAGACCTTTTATTAAATACTCCCCAAGCAGGCTGACAGCGAGCCCTAAGTATGTATTTGCTGCAGAATTTAGTATTGAGGCTAGGTTTCTTACGATATCTACTTATATTTCTAATTAACACTTTTCCGACATTTACCTAGTCTTGCCTGATGGGAACGGTTACGGCACGCTTGCCTAGTAAACACCATTCACGTTTTGTTTGAACGGGCCCAATGTCTAGTGCACCAGCTCGTGAACACGGCAGATAATAAATAAACGTAACAAAAACATGAATGTGAAAGCCATCCTTTCCCTTGTAAACTGCACGTTGATGAATAGTCACGCATCTACATACATCAATGGTTGGAAACTCACGCAACTGCGCATCTAAACATTTGTACAACTGTATAACTCGTAACGGTGTTTATATGAACATTGTACTATAAATGTGGAGATATTTGGCCGTTGTGTGGTCTCTGCCTATCCCCTAAGGGGCCTTGCGTCACTTTATAATTACAATACGTGTAACATAAAATGTACACATGTGAAAATAATACTAAATCTAGAAGTATGTAATTACTTTTTATAAAAAAAGTGCCGATTACAAGAGGATTATCAGAAATTTATAACTTTAATGAGCTATCATATTTTGTATTATATTCCTGTACTTGTCCATTAATAAATTCTTTAAAATTAAAAATATTTCTTTGTGATGAAAGAAAGATTTACTATACCCAGCGTTCTCTTTTAGAAATTCAACTCTTGAAGTATGGAAGTAAGAACGATAGCGTTCATTAAAGTTCTTTTTCAAAGTCAGAAAAGTAAGCTTAATGTTACATACATCTAGATATTTCCTTTTCTTGCCTTTTTCCTATAATTGATTATGGTTACGAATAAAATAATTTCACTTATGATGAAGTACTATGAAACGGTAAAAGTTTAAAACTCACCTTATACAGTTGTCGGGGTCATTCTTGCAGTCGGTGTTGCATCGGAAGCGTTCCCACGCGAGCCACCCCATCGGTGGGGTCAGCGCCAACCCATTGTCCAGACCCGACACGGACCCCCACGCGCACACCACGACCAACACAGTCCACACGCAACATTTCCATGACGCCATCACTATCACAGCTCTTACTGATGTTGTATTATTTATGCGATGCACTTATCCTCATAGTTCGGTACTTATTGATTTAAATCGAATCAACGGACGCTTTTAAATCGAAATTGGTTAAAACAACTGTTAATTCAACACGAGTCTCACGCCGCGCTGTCAGCGAGACACTGTCACTAAAAGGTTAGAGGTTATATCAAAAAGTTCACGATCGATCTCAGTTCCTCAACTGGCCCTCACCGTAGGTTATCTGTAACAAGGAAACGCATAATATTTATAAATGCAATGTAAATGTTACCTCGTCATATACGACCGGACCTTAAGTGGAGATAAGATATGATAAGACATATTGCCTCTTTGCTTCTATAACGTAATATTGTAATCAAAATTTCATCCTCAAATAATACATCTAAGGGGTCACCCTTCAGACGGTCAATAACTTTAACAATATAAGTAAATCATTACAACTGTGCCGTAAATTATATATGTACATATGACTAAGTTGCATTAAACGAAGTCAGTCTTTGGATCAGTGTTGAATAGTAACCAAATTTAGTCCGCGCTCCCATGCTCGCGGAGCGTGCCAAATAATCGGTTCCGGTTGCCTTTGTTACATAATAAGACAACAATGGATTGACCTTGCCCGAGGCTATTGGCTGGTAAAAAACCTCCAACAAACAGGTTCGCGGGGTTAACCGCTGACTTCACTCAGTGTTAAATTTCAATACGTAACATCACGCCTGTGATCCCCAAAGAGGTAGGCAGAGGAGTATAGAACACCCCCACATTTCACGAGTTACGTTTACAGTTTTAATATATCTTAATTAATACTACATTATATTGAGCAGTAATAAGCTTTTGATGTACTCGTAACTTTCAACCTCCTACCGTAGGTTTGGATTCCAAATCTTAATTCCCATCTCTGACTATATAAAGTAAAGTGCTTATTTATGAAGAAATATGACAATGAAAACACATATTGTGTGGACGCCTGTCTGTACAACTTAAGCTGTAAATAAAGTTCTGTAGAGCGTTCAAAACCCGACGACTCAGACATGTCAACGTGGCAGACTACGGCCTTAGGCTTTTACAATCTGAGAGACCTTTATCCAGAAAGGAAATGGTGTCAGTGTAAGGTGGTAATGATTACAATATATGTATAATAATAATAATAATATAATAATAATAATAATAATAAACTTGTTGATTAAGCGGTTGCAACTACTGCTGATTTTGATAGAAATTTTGGGTTCGATCTCCGCGTCGAATATTATTGGAGTTTTCTGGTCCTAGCAGTAAATCGGAGTTGGATTTGTGTCAAGTCTATGGCAATAAGCTCACCATCCATTCCGTGGTGAGACGTACATACCTATCGCAACTGGTGTATCTTAGGAGCGTACTGCACTCCCTTGCCTATTTCTTCGGAGTGACAAAGGCGTCATATTATGTTATGTTACGTTACATTTTCCTATTTAATAATAGACGTTATAATAATCATAGCAACTGCGAAAGCATGTCTGAGGGGCACATCGCATGCGTCTACCATGCTCGCGTTGCGTTACCCGCATTGGGAGCTTGACGACCGAACAATAGAATCGCAGACATGCGAACTGCATCTGTCTAATTACCGCATTGTGCCATGTGGAGCAGCGCCAGTCACGTGTTGATACTGATCTGTTTATGATTAAGAATGTTTCGATGTGAGGTGCGTGTAACAAGAGAGTGATGAACGTAGAATTAACACTTCATGTCTGTTAAGATTGAGATATCGAGTCTTAGTCTGGTACATATCAAGACTAAGAATAGATATGGCTCTAGAGAACTTTATGTACAGCTCTTGAGAACTTTATGTACAGCTCTTGAGAACTTTATGCCAACCCGGTGTATGGCAATAGGCTCGCGACCTATTCGATAGTGGGACGTACACGTAACTGGTGAAACGTGTGAGTGTACTACACTCCTCTGCGCAGCTCTTCGGGCAATACAGGCGTGAAATTACTTGTTACATGTTTTAACTTTAAACGTATGACAAAGGGCGATTTCATTATATTCGCGCAATTGACGCTTCTTGATAGCCGTCAAGGTGTAGCAAGTTTTTGGTCTGAAATTTTATTACAATAATTTTCGATAACAAGAACTTCTGGATAGAATCAGATAGTTGGAATTATTTAAAAGCCGTAAATCTAAGAATGAAAGAATAAAGAAGGAATGCTAGTCAACTACCGGTAGCAAGCAATGCTCACTGTAAATTATTAATCAACCGATCTAACCAAATCTAACTTTCTAGATGGATTAGTGAGGATAATAGTTAGTGCCACGGCTGAATATTGTAAGTTATAAGGCAAAAGCTAAGTGAAAGTACGAGTGCATAACGTAAACTGTAAAAGTGTCAAGTTCCAATAGAAATGTACACCGACTCAGTCGACATGATCAATACATATTTTCGATTTCGTATTCTTGTGTTCGTTTCAAAATGATGTGTTATAGAGACACTAAAACATTATGCTTTAATCTTTTATTATGACTAGTAATTACGTTTTTCTTATTATATGATATAAAGATAAAAACAATGCCTTTACGGCGGTGTATTTTTCCGATTACGGATTAATTTAATTACATTAATTAAATATAAAACTTTTTCTCGGGTCCACAATTTGAGATTAGGTTACCGCATGTGATATTATTTATTATACATTCAATAGTTAACATCGTTTTCGTAATTACGCAACTGAGAGCTGTTAATCTATTTATTTTACAGTAAAAACAAGTCCTTCTGCCAACCGGCACACAACCAGCGTGGCATACTATGGCATTACTTGTCTCATTGACAGGGGTAACTCGACTTCAACGGCTGAATGATAAATGAGGTGAAACCCAAGGTGATCAACCCGCACTTGATCAGTGCGGCAGTCTATGCCCTTTATCCGTTCTCATTCTGAGAGCAGACACGTGATCAACAGTAGAATGTGCCAATGATGATGTTGATGATGGTGATGCATAAACTTCAATAAAATAGACTGGATCTCATGCTTCGCCAGCAACGGAAATAAATATATCCGCTGCGAAATGTACAATAGTTTCCGTAAGTGTATACGAATCCGAATACAATGAGTATGACAAGTGAAACGCAGTGCCACCTCATTCAGAGCCGCGCGGCGAATTCGCACTGCCACGGCTATTAAGTCAAAACTAAATAATGTTACGTAGCATGAAGAATTAAACACAAGAATAGGCGTGTATATAACGAACATATTATCAGATACAATATTCTGTAATATTTGTTACTCACTGCTATGGACACTGAGCAGTGAGTAACAAATATGACAGAATAAAGGATACATAGAGGATCGATTGTGATGCGCCATCATTCGCCCGCCTTATATACCACTGCGGGGCCTATATAAGAATTTTGTCTGATTATTATATGAAACAGCAAAACCGTCAACTTTTTAATGGATTTAGCTTAATGACGTAAGAACAATAACACATGAACAACGAACTAGGAGCCATTGTTATCTCTGCGCCTTTCCATGAAGGGTTTTTTGTCCATAACCCTCACGCTAGGCATACGGGTTGGGACGGCGTGCGATGGCGATCTATGGAGCAAGCCTATGCCCAGGAGTGGACTAAGATAGGCTGGTGATAATGATGATAAAAAATGAGCAAACTGTTTTATGTACGTATCGAAGTGTAACTCATAAATTCCAAGCTCCGCCGCAGCCATAAACTAAAACACAACATAATTGCTTCATCTTTAATCATGGAACGCTAATCAAACGTCAATTAAATAAAACAACAGTCGTACTCGTAATTACAGCAGATTGTAATCAACGGTTGCAATTACAATTGTACGTAGGACATTAACCATTTTGTATGTAACGGAAGTAATCCATTGGAGTTATTATTTCATTTATCATCAGAATAAACATTACAGAAGATAAACGATTACAATTTTTGTTTAGTAATAACTTACATACGTATTTCACTTGGTGTCCATTGATGGAAATTAAGCGCAAATTTTATCACCACTTCGTTATATGTACGTCCCATGTAAGAGGATTGGATATGTTGCGTACGAAACATGCGAGCTTTTAAATTTTAAGCTGCAATCAAAGCTATACTTTATTCCTTAAACGATACGGCTCAGTATTAAATAACACAGTGCATTGTGCTAGCAACAATCTGACTTCGAAGATTTCTTGCATTCTTCACATGCATGGCATGTAAGGAGCATAGTTTAGAAAAGCTCATATTAGTGGAACAAGTGCAAGGAAATAGATTTGGAGCTGAACGCCAACCCGATGATTGGACCCCTTAAGAGCATTGGCTACGGAACTATGGATTTATGACCTCAAATCTATCCTATCCTTGCGCTGTATTGATGTATTTCACGGGTTGAATATTACCCGATTGCTATTAAAACCGAAATACAGCACTCGAAGGTCCAATCGTTTATCTAAATGACCGTCAACCATGATGCATAAAATTCGTCACAACGATACAATCATCATACAAATCTTGATCGTTAAACGTATAATTATTATTCATACAATGACTTCACTATCAAAAGGCCCCCTCATGTAGATATGATATAATTACTATGTCATGGATATCACAGATATTACCAGAACAATAATTTGCTGGATACATTGCAGTATCACACACTTGTATTCATTATACTTGAGTGACATCACATCACTTAAATGTGATGAGTGTGTGATAAAGTAGTAACAACCAACAATTATCACATAGCATTTTTATATATATCATTATGTTTTTACATGGTAGTCACCGAGCGCCAGATATCTCTAGCCTCATAGACCTGATCTGTTTCATTTATGATTTCGTTTCTCCTACAAGCCAGTATCTGACCTAATCTGATCAAGACACGTGAATCTTGATCTCCCTCGGCTCCTGTTCTCATCAACATATGTATTATATATGAATCTGTTATGTATCCGGCAGTTGATGGTGCGTAACATTCGTTACTTTGTAGAAATCTACTGTTACATAGCCAGTGTTACGATACATAGCAAAAATCTGCAATCAGGACATACGGTGCTATGTAAATTTAAACGTGCAATGCATCCTTGCGCTGGACAATGTACACGTGTGACCAATGTACCATAGAAGTGGTACATAGGACACGACAGAAGATAGTCCTAGAAACCTACCATTGCTGTTTTTTTTTCAATATACAATTCCCTTATTCACGATCTTTTATCAAGTCAAGTGTAAGCTGTGTTTCTGGAGGCTCAAATCCTGACGCGCACCTTTTTACAAAATATGTGTTTTAAGATTTACTTATCACTTATTATAGCGGTGAATGAAAACATCGTGAGGAAACCTGTATATCTTAAGGTTCTCAAAAAAAACTTATACGCAGTTTTAAATTAGATTACACTTTAGTATCTACATTTATATCGGTTGTTAGGTGCGTCAGACTCCACGTGATCCACATGATCACTGTTTACTGATACAGCGCGCTGTGCTTGGTTGGAGTCGAATGATCTCGTCGGTGTGTAACAAGCGAAATGATTGCTTTATACGTTAACATCACGTCAAACTCATTATGTCGTAAACGCATCGCTAACGGAATAAATATGTTACAATCGACATAGCAAAAATTCTATAACGGCATTCATTGCATCACAATTGTTTGGTAATATATTGTTACGCACTTGTACGTGTCTCGATAGTATGTCACCGACCTTGAAGGGATAGTTTCAATGTCATTTTAAGTTATTATTACGTCAATGCGTATTGATAGTACTTCGAAGAGAAGATACGGATTGCTTGGAAGATATTCGCAGAGCTTTTCCAAAAACTTTTCAATATGGTCCTGACCTGTTTCGTAACATCACGTCTGTAATCCCCGAAGCAGTAGGTAAGGAGTGAAGTATACCCACGTTTCATCAGTTACGTTGTCAAGTTGTACCAGTTCACCGGGCACAAATCCAGACACCGAGTCACCGCTAGAAATTCTAGCTAGAACAATCCAATTGTGTCCGACCCGGGATTTGAATCCAGGAGCTCCCCACTGGCAGTGGTGCTCGCAAACAGTCGACCAACGAGACAGTCAAAAGTTAATATTTCGGATCAATGATCACGTCATATCTGGAAAGAAACCTACCATTGCTGTTTTTTTTTTCAATATACAATTCCCGCATTTAAAAGTTGACTAACCGATTGGTAAGTGCATTGCCTGCACTGCAAAGAAACTCGGAATTGCTGAGCTACGTACTTCTAGTAATTAACGTTACGACAGTCAACTGTACTACTGACGTTGTGTTTGCAAATCCCTATAAAAATCAACTGAAAAAACAACTTTGTCGAGTCTCAGGCAGCCAACTGTCCAATAAGGAAGACCACTCGCAATTATGTCCTTTGTCCTTTTTACAACAATGTCATGCACGATATTTACCGTAAGTATGACCAGTACACAACTTCACCCCTCATCGAGAAAAATAAATTTGCATATGATTTACTTGTTATATGAGACAACACAAAAACTCAGAGTCATGCAACTGAAAGTGTAGAAATAATTATGTTACTTCGTCAAGCTGCGTATTTATACGTATACTGCATATACTGCGTATTTATATGCGTGCATTTATATGCGTATATAGACATAATTACTGAATCGTCTGTCATAAGGTTTCGAGCTTACATTTCCAAATGAAGTGTGATTGTCTAATCACAATCATTATATTTCTAATGTGCTGTTTGTAAATACGAACGGTCCTAAGCACCACAAACGCAGACTTGCGGCTGTGTAAGTTTTAAAACCTGATCTATTTCAGTTGAGCTAGTTTCGTGGGTGTGTCCACAAAGTTCAGTCAATTTTCCGTGACCGGTGCGGAGATAACTGCAAACTTGTCGTACAGATTGCGCTAACGTTGCCAATTCGGACCGAGCATTGGTATGCTTTACATTCTATATAAATTTATTGTTTACAGTGTACATTTGAAAGGATTGTCGATTTCGACATCAAAATAAAGCTTTGTTTGTGTTTACTATTTATTGTCATTATTTTTAGGGTACTTTAATGCTAATATTCAATTTTAGAGAGTCAGTTGTAACTGTACACGTAAAGTAATAACTACAATTTTTTATTAATCGTCCATTATCATTCTTATTAAAATTAAAAATGTAAAAGTAACCGTGTCCGCCTTACGTCTCCATAATATAAATGCAGAACGAACGTTTTAATTCTCATGCACAAAAAGCTTTAATACCAAGAGAAGTAATAAATAAAGCATTTTCATTGATCTTTTTCTCGCATTAGGAATCTTATCGTTTTTCTGCATAATACTTTTTCTGTTTTTACGTTCAACAACTGCGAATAGGTACTGTCGAGTGCTACGATGGTCAATTCAATGAACCATTTATCTAGTTGTATTATTGCGATACTCAACGGTCAGTCACGAGACAAATCGCCTCGTCGGCCGACTCGCCGTTGCGTAACATTTATGTAAGAAACTGGTTCGAATGTGCGCGCCATTACATGTGCTGTGGGTACAGGCGAGTACAAATGTGTTAGCGGTAAATATTTGTGATGTTTATCTGATCTTTGAAATAACACGCTTAAAATGGTGAAGATTATACTTTTTGTCATATTCTTGTTCAATTTTATTTTGTTATTTTAGAATTGGTGTTTTGTAGTCACGTGTAGTGTAGAGTGCAGTAGTGTAGAGGAACATAGAACACTCCCACGTTCCACCAGTTACTTTTAATTCCCACGATGAAATAGGTGGTGAGCATATTGCCATATACCGGGCACGTAGCCAGACTCCGAGCTCCTACTAGAAAATCTAAATTAGAAAATTTAGTGGTGCTCGACCCGGGAATCGAACCCAGGACCTCCCGTTCGGCAATCGCACTTGCAACCAACGCGACCAACGAGGCAGTTAGTGAAACGTTTATTGCTATTTCAATCAGCTATGGTTTGTAGTATCGATATAAGTCAGTGGCGAATTGCAGAATTTTAAGCGGTCCAAGTGTAGAAGCTTTCACTGTCGTGGTCTGCATTGAAAATTTGTGAACAGGTGTTGAATGTCCGTGAGACCGCGGTTGGGAAACGCCCCAACTATTGTCTGCGGTCAATGACTCGTATGACTTTGGTATATTATATCGTAAATATCAAATGACCGGCTCGCTCTTTGTATCCGGCAGAACACTTAGGACACCTCCTCACAAAGTATTCTTTACTTGTGTGATTCAGTTGTTAATATGTAATAGGCACGTTGGTGCAGTGGTTAGTGAACCTGACTGTCGCGCCGGGGGTCGTGGGTTCGATTACCACCCAGAATAAATATTTGTGTGATGAGCACAAGTATTTGTTCTGTGTCTGGGTGTAAAAATATAAATAATATATAAAAAAAATATCTATTTAATACTACCGGTTCATATGTAAGTTGATAAGCTTCTTTTGATAGAAATATATGAAAATAAAAAAATACAGATTAGAGTAGAACATGACAATATAACAACCCGGAAAGTACTAAGAAATGAATTAATTGTTCCAAAAACGCGCAATTATTACGGAAAACGAACGTGGCAATATTTAATACCAAAACTTTTAAATAATATTCATCATGATGTACTTAAAGAAATAAATGGTAAAAACCTTAAGACTAAATTTAAACATATATTTCTTAATCATTTAAATAACATACAAGAATAAATACTGTATAATATATAATATAATATCTGATTACTAAATACATATTAACAATATATAAAATATACAAACTGATACAAATATACTATATACTACGTGCTCTCTGCCTACCCTGTAAGGCGTATGTGGCGTGAGATATGTATGTACAAACTTAACTCTTAAAATAATAACAATAATACATTAACAATTAAAGTAAATAAAAAGAAATTACCTATAATACTATTAAACGATTCATATTAATCAAGTTCTTCTAAAACATTTAAATTTTTAGAAAAATGTAAATTGCATCATACTGTATTACACTCTCGCTGCATTGATGTTGTACCTACTACACCCGGTCTCGGATTAGAACGATTCCGCGCGGTGTTCGTCGTTTAAAAATAATGTACCCACATTATAAATAAGAAAATTATACATTATTATGTAGGTCAGTTGTATTTAAAATAGGTATACTCGAACCATTCATTGCAAACCCCTGTGTGCTATGCGCTGTCATGTACGGAAGCTCTTTTACTATAATATAATTATGTATATTGTGTTAAGTTTTGTCTATTATTAAAAAATGTCTATTATAGCTATTATATAAGTACGTAATTTAGTTAATACTTTTAATGTAAATGCGACTTCTAGCTTGCAGACAAACCGTAATTCGGTTTTTGCAACGCTTCTATGTAATGTTTTGTTTATCTCTTTTATGATAATAAATGAAATGAAATGAAATGAAAACACTTTGTCCAAGTATTTTTACAGCTAATATTCTAGCAATTCGAAATGAATTAAAACAATTCGAATAAACTTAATAGTCGATTTGAATGGAGGGAGTGGGGTTACGGAGAAATTAATGAGTTGTTTTACAAAATTAACACTTAATTTCTCGTATTTTCGTTATGAAAGTTAAGCGTTTGTATAAAGCAATTGACTTATTATAATAAGAATCACGTTTTTCGAAAACCTTAGAAGTGTTAGTAAGAAACATTATCCATATAAAAAGCCCTTCAAATTTCGAAATGACGCTACTCAAGCGAGCGTCTACAAAAGCTTTTGAAAAATCGAAGACGTTTTAATTGGTTTTGCTATACACACTCTCACACACACGCAAGTGCATACACACATTTTAGCATATTTTTTGATTTAAAAAAAAAGAACCGTGATTTTATTCAATATTCAGGGAATAAAACGAAAAAAAAAACCATAAATAAATTGGAAAAAATATAACATTGTATAGGCATTAAGTCCACTTGTTAAATCCTAGTATTCTTTTAACAGTTGTCTAAATGAATAAATAAAAGTAACAAAGAAGTTCAATTGTACATATATAGGTACATGGCATTGGTTTTCTTTCGAGGCCCATTCTTATTTTATCGGTACTTTTTCATATTCGAATCCTAAAACTGACACGATAATCGGTCGCGTGAGATGTTAGGAAACGCTGTCCAAGATGATTAATGCATCGAATAGACACTAATTAGTTAGCGGCCGATTAGCCGCGCGCATGCTCTTGTTAGTTAGGAACCACTCACAGATACAACACGCAGAAATCAAGTCATCACTTGCGAGAAATCAGCTTCCAATGCCGCCTTCTCACTGACTTGCCAGCCTAGCGCTCTCGCGTTCGGCGCGTTCGTACCTCGCCGTGACGTCATCACACCAAGGTGCCTAGTTGAATTATGCGAGTCATACTCGTTAATTACATTAAGGAGCCGCGTGAGCTATCACTCACATTGTTCCATTGTTCGATATTAATTGAGTGGGAGAATCGTTTGCGCATTTGACTCTCGGTCTGTTGATTGGCAGATGATACAGCAACGTAATTGGTGTTCCTGTAACATCATTGGTGAAAGTAGATCTGTGGTACGTACTAATAATCATATGTGGGGTGTAGCCTTTTTTGTAATCATGTCGGATGCTAATTATACGTTTACTTAACAGTAACGTAACATAGTAACATGACACACACCTGTTTTGTCCTATAGAGGTAGGTAGAAGAGCCTTTCTGGTCCTATGTTTCATTAGATATGGTGTACTTCCAACCCTGGAATAGGATTTGAGCCTGTTGCTATACACCGGGCACAGATCCAGACGCCGAAGTAGTATTGAGCTATTCATTATAAAATAAATAAGCTAAGCTAAGCTTTTTTATATTAAACTGAGAAAACTTCGATAGTACTGGCGCGGGATTTGAAACCAGAACCTATCGATCCGATGATCGCAGCAGAACCAACACGACCAACTAGGCAATCTACAATTTATCATGATTGTTTTGTATTATATTGTATTATAATGGTTGTATATATCATCATCATCAGCCTATTGCAGTGCCCTGCTGGACACAGGTCTCCCCTGAGGGGTTATGCCCATAATCTCCACGCTGGGCACAGAATACAGCTCCTCGCACCGCCTACGCTGCTGCCCGTAAGTGGCCAAGGCATATAGCCGTTTCTAAACATACCGCGCCATTACGCGATCTGCCAGCTCGGGATTACTCGCCTCTTACGCCACTCTGTATCCCGGCACGGGGTCGGGGAATGCATTCTTGTGCGAATGCTTGTGTACTAAATTATTTAAATTCCAAAACATTTTTAGGTTCGGATATCCGTCTCCTATATACGTGAACGTGGTGCGCGACCCGGTGGAGCGCGTCATATCCTGGTATTACTACGTGCGCGCGCCCTGGTACTACGTGGAGAGGAAGCGGGCGTTCCCCGACCTGCCCCTGCCGGATCCCGCTTGGTTGAAAAAGGTATGGATTCAAATCAAATTTACATGGTTTCGTATTCGTAAGTACGGCTTACTGACACCGATTACGTAGTATTTTTTTACTATTTTACAAACACGTTATGGTTGATTATATTTTTTAATCTTTTTTTACATAAAAAATTATTAAGACTGCGTGACACTCATTTTCCATATAGCACATTAGTGACTTTTTGATATTCTACGTGCGTATTATATAAAACAATAACATTATTTTAGTTCAAACCTACATAATATCTTATCTTTAATAAATCTAAAAGCAATGTTTTAGTATGATCGATGAGCAATGCCATTATCTTTTTCTTGTTAATTGTCTACAGAAAATGGATTGCTGAGTACTTAACACTATCCAACCTTAGTCTTGTTAACTATGAACTGTTTAATTATTCCAATCAATTAATTGAACAGGTATTACGCATTGGCATGACCACTTACTCGTAACAGCAAGACTACTCGTCTGTTCATAATATTGAATGTTATTATTTTCGAAAATGGATTCAAATCCAATTATAAAGTTTATTAAAGTGTTATTCGCTTTGTGAGTTTTAACACTTATCAACTTATATTAAATATTGACTAAATATAAAATTGTGATAGTGTAGGTACTGATATTCATTAAAAATCAAACAGCAATTAACATAATCATCTAATTAATTATCGTATTTGGACAACAGCATACAGAAAATAGTATACAAAATATATAATTCCAGTGTACCTTAATAAGTTCAATTTATCAAAATATTCAACACACGTACATATTGGATACACCTATAATTGAATATAAATTCACATTAAATACATTCGCTATTACCTATATACCTATTGACGATAGTAAAAGGAACATTACTCTCACGCTGCGATATCCATTCCCGACGATTCGCCGACGGTCGGCTGACGTCGGTCGCCATTGGTCGCCGTCAATTTGCCGATCAATTGGTCACGTGCTGCGGCTACGTTCTGTGACCGTATAAAAAAGGGAAAAAACACTCGAATTACACGCTTCGTTTTTTCGTGAGCGTGTTATAATCTCAGCAGTCAGTTTGTTTTCGATGCTGACTAATTTGTCGGTAATGTACCGGAGTGTGTTGATCTGTTTGAGCGATCGCTGTCTTATGGATTAGGAGATAAAATAAAAATAAATGTGGTTACTGTAAATACAGGATGATCATGTATTATCATTTTATTGAAATGACAGAACCCTAACAGTTTATCAGAGAGTACGGGTATGAACACTGTACATAGGTTTTTTATTTACTAAAATGTAAATTTTTAAAACTATGTAATATTATACACACTGTATCGACGTTAAAAATATCAGCATAATAATGAAAATTAGTTTTGCTAATATTTGCATGTACCGTAATAATTCAGTTATTCCTAATATGATTCACATGTATACTTGCGTAAAATGGAACGCATCGAATTGTTTTTTTAGATAATTACGCTCCGTTTCAAGTAGTAAGAATATATTGTCAAAATTATGGTTGTAATGCTAAGAAATGTACCAGAGTACTTCGTTATTAAAATTTGCCTTGTCATATATTTAATAATTGCTAACACTGTGTTTTGGAAACAAAAAATTATTTATTAAAAAAAATATAATTCTATACCTACCCTGAACTATTGTATTGATCGTGAGATTTCTGCACTCTGCCAAAAAATCGTTTAAACCGAGCTCTTACTATTTATATAATAAGACTCTTCACAATAGGACTAACTTAACTTATCAATTAATCACAGCTTTTTATAAAACAGGATAAAAAAAAGATACATTTTAAATTATGTTTTAAAAGAATGTTAAACCCGCTTGTTTTATTTATGATTCTCTTTTAATTTACCCTACATCTTTCAGCAAATGCTTCATTGTAACGCTGATTGACGTAATCTCAGATCACGAATGATGTGATACATTTTGCTAACGTTCTGAAAAATCAAAATTTGTGCGGTCAGGTCTATCCTATCTTTTGTAACCTATCTTAATATTTTTATCCTATCTTTTATGTTATACTTAATGTTAGTTACACGATTTTTTTTGAAGCATTAAAAAAACGTTGCGAGTAACTGACATTTCTAATTCTAAGCATAATTAACATACAATTTTTTTTTAAAGCGCCATGTAAACTCTAATTGTTTCTTCTAGCTCAGTTTTTAGCCAATTTCCCGCCTGTGGGATATCAATAATTAGGAATCAAACAAATCTACGTATCTATGTAAATGTTTCTGAAAAATATTTTACAGTGTCCCATCATTCACGAATACTTAAACTGGTTCAAAGAAAATATAATTAAATTAAGTAGTAGTATACCTAAATAATTGACTTTATATTCCATTATACTCTTTGAAAGAACGTACTTGTATTTATAACTTTAAAAATTACACACTGTCGCCACTGATAGAAAATTTTACTGTTAATAAAGCAGACTGATCTGTTGATCACGATTCGCGTGTTGGGAACTAATAAAAAAAATCAATAATCACGCGCCGATCAATGGACACAGATCTAAGCGGCGATTTGCTTTGGAAATGAGAACGTTTCATTGAACTATACCTAATTGTATAAAGACCTTTGTTGCACATGCTTTTACGGCGGTTTTTTGCGTGTCGGCCGACTAGCGGATATTTTAGGGATTCGTGGAAGATGACGCCGGTATCGGGAAAATCATCGGTATTCCGATAATGTGATTTAAATTTCTCAATACGGAGAGGCAAAAAATTTACTGTACCATTATTGCGGTGTGACAGCCTAACAGGTTTTTCGTGGTGGCTTTTACTGAACAAGAACATCGTTGATCGTCGCTTCCGCGTAACGTTTCTTGATATTATCGATGAATACATTATTAACATTAAATGCACAAAAAACGCATTAACAACGACGAACTGTGCTGGGGTACGTCGCAGTGAATGCGGGTTTCTTTATAAATTGTCCACGATTCATAAATCACGGGCGCGCCGTGTCGTGTGACCACATAATTCGTGCGAAAATGTCGATATGTAAATTTCTTTAGCGACGACCACGATTCCTTTGCGTAGTTGAAAATAATTGAACATCGTGACCAATGTGCTGAATAAACTTTACCTAGTAACGGCCAAGCTTGGGTCAGCGAAGGATTTTTTTTCGAAAATTGTTGTAATTATAATGATGTTGTGGGTACAGAGAAGATGACTTAGTTGAATCATTGCATCAGGGGAAATTTGGATTATTGCAAAATAACATAATTAACAAGAATATAATTTGGCAAACCACTTATATTATTTGTGTTCTTTGTTTTCATCTAAGTAAAATTTAAAATTTTACTTCCGTAATTTTATTATAATTTACCATAGATAATTTACCACAGATGGCACCAGCTGCTTTACGTTGCTGTCTTATAATCCTGTACTCCTTTGTTCAAACAAAAACAGCTCGAACAATTGAGTAAGCATGTTAGGTTATTTGATTAAATCTAATCTGGCGGACCGATCGTTTGCCACAAGCGAATGTATCCAAGATGTTGTAAGACGTCGAAGTAACGTATGAAAGTACGTAATTTTCATAGATATCTTTACGCCAGGTCCCTTACGCAGTGGGCAGAGAGCACAGAGTGCCAAATATCTCTATCCTTACAGATCAACCGCGTTTCTTCTACACTCATCACTCTATTCATACATGCACGCCGGTTTCGAAGACTTCTCACTCCCCTGTCAACCAGCATCTGGCCTGTTTGATATTGTAATAATAATAACGGCACAAATAAAAATTATATATGGTCTTACACTTAGAATCTATTTTTAGTATCCGTTAGCCTTCAGCTACGTGTGCAGTGAGCGTCAAGTTCAGGACTCCTTCACCTATCAAGCTTGGATATTCAAATCGATGATAAGAGACCATAGGACAAGACAATGGTACTATTCGCGATCGGTTTTTGAGTTTTATTTATATAGATTTTGTTCTATTATTATCTTCGTGAAATCAAAAACGTTGCTTTTCAAAAGAAATAATACTTATATTGTATAAATAAAAGCATTTCTGTTTAATATAAAAATTGGAAAAATTGAAAGAACATCACCAAGGACATCATCGATAATCCAATCTTTCGTGTGTTGGATACGGTCTTCCCTCGAAATGATAACAGTTAAGGGCCGCCAGGTACATTCTACCACGCTGATGCCGGCCACCTGTTGATTGAAGAGATTGAACGAACAGTTCGTTGCTTAGAAAGTATGCCAAAGTATCCTTAGTTTTCTTAACTGTTTAATTATAGTAATATGACATCAAGCATTGATTTTCTCGGAGGTGTAAACAGAGTATAGGTACTACACGCCTAAGTTTCTCCAATGATGTTTTACGTAAGAAATATACTTAGGAAAAAGGCAGTGAGCCTATTACCTTACACCGGGCACAAATCCAGACTTTGAACTTTATTTTTCGACCTTTTCATCGTTCCAGTGTTGCAACATGGGTCCATGAGGCCATCCTCAACCCTCTCAGAATTAGAGGAGACCCGCACTTGGCTAGCCAAGTAGACTATGGAGTCTACTTGGCTAGCCAAGTGCGGGTTGGCAGACTTCACACGCTTCAGACAAAATTTTTT